>VZRH01002494.1:15968-38468 GCA_013397555.1 Urocynchramus pylzowi
CCCTGCCCCGCCACCTGCCCGCCGGGATGCGGGATGCGGGCGGCAGCTGCCCCGCACCGGGCGCAGGGCGCTTGGCGGGGCGGGAGAGGGCACAGCACCGACGGGAGGATTATCCATGGACACAGCCTGTCCCCTTTTCACTGCATTTAACAATAAAGCAGTAGCTATAGCAACGGGGTTAATTAATGCATCGATTTGCATAACTAAAACTCCGCACCCATTGAGAGCCCGCCGGTGCGTTCGCGTTCGCTCGGACGGGGACCCGCAGCCACGGCGGGGACAGCGCTGCGGGGACACCCCCGGAGC
This sequence comes from Urocynchramus pylzowi, assembly GCA_013397555.1. Lineage (NCBI taxonomy): Eukaryota > Metazoa > Chordata > Aves > Passeriformes > Fringillidae > Urocynchramus > Urocynchramus pylzowi. The sequence goes on from VZRH01002494.1 coordinate 16,275, forward strand.
AGCGACACCCGAGAGCCATCCCCTCCCAACACCTCCGTCCCCATGCTTGCACACCAGCATGTGGGAAAGAGCAGAGAAACGGGGGCCGGAGTTTCCTTCAAAAAATAAAACTGAGGGGAAAAGTGATTTTCAGGGATGGAGGGAGTAAAGCGCATTCCAAGGGAGAGGGGGTAAGGAGATAGGGAATGTAAAGGTTTCAGACTATCGTATAACCAGAGGGGGAAATGTCTTCTCACCACAAACATGCATCTGCATGATGTCTAGACAGTCATAAAAAGGGCAATTAAAGTACTGCAGGCTGCAGTAAGCCAATGTCTCCTCTCCCAGTCTAAACAGTTGAAACATACTGCACGAACTTGGAAAAAAAAAATATAGGATAGAGAGAGAAAAAAAAAAACCAAGTTTGTAAGGAAAAATGTTTTGAAATTCAGCTTTAAATAAGCCAGTAAATTAATTCAACCTTGTCACATCTCTGCCTTATAACATATCAAATATTCCGCCTGCGTCCTGTCTAGACTGCGATAACAAAGGGCATTTAAAGCCCTGCAAGATGCGCTGACAGAGTAGCCATTTAAAGACGCAGTATTGCTTTCTCCATCTAAAACGATTTGTCAGATGGAGTTAAAATGAAAATGATAAGTAATCACTCTGGTTCACAACCATTTCAAAAGGAAAAAAAAAAAAACCACAAAACCCCCACAGCTCATAGATATAAATCCCACTAAAATCATTCCAATGTATCATTCCAGTGGGATTTGTCTGGCCTCTTTTTTTTAAGGCATCTGCTATTTTTTTTTTTTCAATTTATTTTATTAATCTGAGATGTCGGTGGCTTTCTGCAGCACATGCATTTCTAAATAGGAGTGTATTAAGTTCGAAAAAGCCAGCTCCAAGTTTTAACTGATTTACTGGCATAAAATGATAACTCCTGGAGAAACAGTATTATAACCCCAAGGGTTAACAACAGTGAAAAGGAATTTTTTGTTTTTATTTACTTAGAAACAAAAGAATAAACTGTATCACATGAGAAAAACTGGCCAGTCCCCATCACTGACACAGCTGAGCCTGCTCAGTCCCAGTCCTCAGGAATGCAAAAAAGGAAAAGAAAGTTAAAGCAAACTATGTGGGTGTGCAGAGTGTTGGTTTTTTTTTTTTTTTTTTTTACAGAGAAAGGATGGTTTTCTGAAAAAAAAAAAACAAAACAAAACAAAATATCATCCATCCCAATACAGAAACACTCTCCTTCCTCTCTGAGCTTTATCAATTGTTGAAGAACCAAAAAGCCTCAAAATAAAATACACAGGTGAAACCACTGATCTGCTGAACAGGAGGGCAAACGCTGCCCATGACAGGGCCACAGCCACCCCAGGCCAACACTTCCACCCCAGTGCAAGACTGGCCTGAGAGATTGCTCTGTTGGGACATGGCATGACCCCAGGCCACTTCCACCCCAGTGCAAGACTGGCCTGAGAGACTGCTTTGCTGGGACATGGCAGGACCACGTGCCCCTGGCAGGACCCTGTGCCCAGCCCCAGCTCCAACCTCACTGCCCAGTCCCTTCTACAGGGGAGGGCCACGGGGGGAGTCACCCCTGGAAGTCCAGAACCAGCCTGAATTCAGTTCTTCTCTGCTCCTCACCCTACCAGCATCCCACCACCACCTCATCTGCACCTCCCTCTGTCTCCCAACCCTTGTTTCTTAATTATTATTTTAATAAGACTGTTTCCAACTTCATTGTTCATTCCGCAATAGCCCAAGGGCTACAACTGTTCATTAGACAGAATTTCTGCTTTAATTGCACTGACACAGATGTGTAGGTTATCTGGAAGAAATTACTAAAATGAGCAGTAAAGAATGGGGCTGGATGCTTTTCTTCCCTTACAGAGAGTTTAATTTAACATTATTTCCCCCCACGCCCTGTACAAGCAGCATCATTCACTGCACTGCGGGTCTGCAGAGGAATTAACCCCAAACTCTTCCCACTGCACACAGGTGCATGAGGAATCCAACAGGGGCAGGGCTGGGGGCTCTGTGGTCTCCACCAGTGCCAGTGGGATGGTCTGTGTGCCCCTCAGGTCCCCCAGGCAGCACAAATCAGTGACATTCCCCTGAGACTGGAAGCATCTGGGACCACAGATAAAGCTTTGGGGAAGAAGTTGGGCCACCACTGCTCAATATACCCATCCCTGCCTGTGCCAGGACTCAGGGGGGAAATAGGCTCCCTCGGTCTGTCCTCATCCTCTGAGAAGAAGAAACACCAAAAAATGTCATCACTTCTGCTCAACAGTGCCTGGGCTTCGAACCCACCATGGCTGTGCAGCTGTCAAATCAGCCAGGGAGTTCACATGAACTTCCTCTGCAATTCATGTTGGCAAGAGCCAGACACATAATAGCCCTGGATTCAGGGAGAAAGAGCTGCCAGCATTATTTCTATTTAAAACCACTATTTGAGCTTCATAGACTCATTCTTCACACATGATACAAACACACACACACACAAAATGCAGAAGTGAGCCAGATCCAGAAGCATTTCACTTCACCAAGAGCAGTGCCTAACAGCAATTTCAGGTTTTGGCTCTCTGTGACTATTTAATAGATTTTAATTCAATATTAAAAAGCATGAACCTGCCAATTTTTTGTTATGTCTTCTTGCCAGGAAGAAGAAAAAAGTTGTTCCCAACTTCTTTATCAAACCATTTCCTCCTCTGCACCTCCCTCCTCCAGACAAGGGGCTGCAGCCCAGAGGCACCTCCTGGCCAGGGCAAGGCTGACAAGGGTGGGCTGGGGCAGGGGCAGCATCACAACTTCAAGTCCCATCTCTCAATATGTCTAAAAGCCACTAAAAATGTGTCTCCTTCAGCCAAACTTGTCTTCAAGGGGGAAGGAAAATTTCACAAATGCTCCAATGTTAAAAAAGCCCGCACTAAGGGAAAAACCTTCCCTTTGTTGCTAGGGGACTTACTTGCTTTGTATCTGATGAAAACCTTTAAAATGCCACCATTGTATTTAGAAAAAAAAACCAACCCCCATGTGCCAAAGATCAAGAGAGAGAACACATCAGTTCCATCCTTCGTTTGCAAGTGCTTTGCTCAGGCCTGACTTCGTTTTGTGTCTTGGTCCTCGATGCTTTTTGGCAGTTTGCTCCAGACTTACTGGCAAGAGCTAAAAGGTTTCTATTTAGCTGGTGTCAGCTGAGCATCTGTGCCGGCAAGAACTGGAGTGGGGGTGATCCCGACTGCCTTTCAAAAGCACATTTCTCTCTGGGAGCTGCCACAATAATTTTAAGTCTGAGTGTGTTTGGGTAGCGGGGTGACTCCCTCCGGAGGGGTGCCCCGGCGCAGCGCTGCGTGCGGGGAGCGCTCCCCGACCAGCGGAGGGAAAAGGAGCTGGGAACGCTCCCTAACCTGTGACCCTGACAACAAAAGGCAGGGAGAGCGTCTAGACCTCCAGTCTGACGGGGAGTGAAGGGAGCATTGTGCTCCGGCACACTGGGGCTGCTCAGACAAGGCGGGCACAGAGGCGCTGCGGGGCAGCCCCAGCTGCAGCATCGCCCGCACCGCTGCCGGGGGAGGGGGCACGCACAGCCCACCCTTCCTCCCCTGCCCGCGGTCTGCAGGGCTTGCAGGGCAGCTTCCACCTCCCAGCGCTCCTGGAACCCGCGGAGGTGAAGGAGCCCATCAGATTTCCAGCCCCGGGTTTCCTTTTGCCTCCGTGTATTTCGCACACAGCATCCTCACGCTCCTGAACACAGAGATCCTGCGATTCCAGCCCTGTGTGGATTGCCAAGAGGAAAGAGCAAAAATGAAATATATGCTTCCTTCCACAGAGCTTTTATTTTCTGCTTTCCCTGTCTGGCTCAGCTAAAAGGGGACAAACCAAGATGTTTCCTCTCTGCCAAGCCTAGAGGTCAGCTCAACATTCAGAAAAAGCTGAAGTCCCAGCTTTAACACATATTTCTTGTGTGACCCTGATCAAACCCCTTGGCTTCCCAGTGTTGAGGTCCCCACATATTAAAAAATACCCTAAATAAATGCTGGAGCTAATGGCAGGTTACTGCCAGGGAACTGCACGAAGAGAAAATAAAAGACCTATTAAAAGCCATTGTTTGTCTCTGCCAGAAAGAAAACACTATTACCCAGTACTTAAAAAGATGCATTAAAGGAGAGAGAGCATCCGGGGGGGTTAAGGACACCCCTGGCAGAGCAGTGAGGGGAAGCACTCCCGGCCAACCACCCCCACGTGCCCTCAGGATAAGGTTTTGGGGTGATCCCACGCCCTGGCCATGCCCTGACCATGCCAGCACAGGCAGCAGGAGCAGCAGCTGCCCCGAGCACACCCAGCACAGAGTGGGGCTGCAGGCAAACCTGGGAACCCACAGATCAGAACTCTGGGCAAAACAAAACCCTTTAGTTTCACTATTCCTGAAGGAAAGGTAAATACCTGGAAGATGTGCTCCAGCCCAGCTGCACAGATGCAGAACCAGTGTGACCCATGGTGCCACCCTGGGCATCAGTGACCCTCACTGGCCCAGTGGCACCGCTCCACATGGAACCTGCAACCCTGGACACAGCCAGCAGCCACCTCAGGCAGCTGCAGGGATCCCCCTCCTTCTGCCAACTCCAGGCTGGAGCTCTGGAGTTACAGCCTGAGATCAAGCAAAACCAGATCCAGCAACTGAGATCATTTAAATACCTATTAAATCCCCACCTCCTTCTGATGAGAGGTGATTTACAAACAGCTGATGGTAAATACAGTGAATTCAGAGCAGGAGAGGAGTTTCAGTATCCTGGCAGCCACCAGATGCCAATCCTTCACCAGCACACCTCACCCCATCCATACCTTACACAATCACTGCCAATCCTCACCACATCCATACCTTACAAAACAAAAAGGTGAGGGACAAGGACTTTCTTCTCCCCCTGGCTCTGTTCTCCAAAACATCACCAGTCCAGTGGCAACTCCTTCCCCAGGTGCTCCAGATCCCTGGGACTACTGAGGCACCAACAGAGGCAGGAGCTGCGGCAGGACACTGGATGGTGGCACTGTGACAAGATGCCACACACCTGCAGCCTCAGCAGGGTCCAGCCAGAACTTCCTCACAGCCTGGCACCTGCCATGGCAGCAGCTCATCTCCTGACAACTGCCTGGGGTTTGTTTTTGGCGTACATGCACAGGGAGACTCAGAGATCCCACACTGGGATTTTTATCAGCAGTGCGCAGCTATGGAAACAAACGCATTTAAGACTAATGTAACAAAATGCCCAAACCCACAACAATAAAATAAAGAATGGTGCACACTGGCATTTTCACAGGGAAGCATTGCAGTGAATGCAGAGCATGACCCAGCTTCTCCAGAATTCACCCAAACTTTTAAGAAATCACACATTCTCATGTACTCACATGTTTAGCTACGTGAATTTTGCTCGGTGCAAACCCTCCACCCTGCCCTTTCATTTTACAGAGTTCAAGGAATGCGTTTCCTCCTAAATAAGATGAATAGCCATTTGTTGAAGGCATTCTCTCCTTCCCCCTCTGTACCCATTTCCAAGCCACCCTCCATGAGAAGCAGGAGAGCTTACACAAACTCCACCAGAAACTGCAGAACCTCTGCTTTTACTCCCCACGGAGGGGACACAGTGGTGCCTGACCATGCCCCAGTGCATGATCTGGGCAGAGGCTGCAGCTCAGCCAAACTGTTCCCTCTCAGCAGGCACAAGAGGGATCCACAAGTCATTTACAGGAATCCAAGAGCCTGACATCCACACCACAGACACCCAGGAGTTACCAAGGAGATGGTGGAATACCTTAAAAACCCAGGAAAAAAAGCCCAGTGAAAACCAAACCTCCCAACGGGAGGTAGTGCTGCTCCCTGCCCAGGTTGGGTGTTCTGACCCACCACCTGCAGGGCTTTATCCCAGGTGGCACAGGGATGGGCAGGGGCATCTCTCTGGGATGGGCAGGGGCATCTCCCCCTGGGGCTCTGGCTCTGCAGGCAGCACCAGGGCGCTCCGGGAGGACGCGGGAGGTGGAGGTGGCGATGTCTGGGAATGCCGGCCCAGGCTGGAGCTGCAGACAAGGACCCAGACAACAAAGGCGAGGCAAAAAGCCGTCTGATAGAGGCAGCCCAGTCTGGCAGGCCGGGCTTTCAGAAGCCTGGGCATGCACTGATGTCTGCAAGCACAGCTCTTCGCTGGGCGCACAATTAACCCCGCAGCAAGATCGCTAAAGTGTCCTGCAGCACGCTCCAAATAGTATCCATCTGGTAAGATGAAAAAAACCCAAAGAGTACAGGAGTGCAGCAAAGGAGCAAACAACTGGAGACTGCAGGGAATGACTCTACAACAAACAAAAATTATACTTAATTTTCTGTTATTTATATTCTAAGAAAACCGCATGTTTTCACTTGCATCTCTGCCTCCCTCCCCGAGGCACAAACACACACACACAAAATGGGAAGACCAGGGAAAGCAGGAAGAGCAGCACAGCTCAAACACATCCCTGCTCACACACTTTCCCAAATCACAGCACAAGAAAACGGGTGTGAGTTTTACAACCATGGAGCAACAGCCAAACACCTTTTGCTGGAGCAAAAACGCCCCGAGCAGCTGCTCAGAGCACTGGGACACCACGGCTACCTCTGCCCGCCTGATCTGCTGAGATCTTAAGGCATTAATAGAAAATAAATGTAAATAAACCACTGACAGCTGCAGGACAGTGTCCCTATGGGCTGGTGTGAGTGTCCCAGCTCCAGGGCTGATCCCAGCCTCAGGCTCCCGTGGCTCCTCTTGCTGATGTCTGCACCACCATAACACTGCTGGGGGACTGGTGGTGTCTCACAGCTTTTTTGCATAAGCAAGGGCTATCCTGCTGAGCAACCAAATTGTGCCACCAGGCTCAAAATAAAGGAACTGAAATAATTATTTTTCTCCTCTTATTTTAGATTATGACTTTTACTAATTGATGTTTGATAAAAGCCTAATGAATGATTTGTAGGCATTATAAGCATGTTAAGGATCCGAGTGTGGTTATAAGCTCTATTGACTTTCCAGGCTCTATAGCAATTGATTTGCCATTTATTAAAAACATTCATTCACCACTTGTTAACAATTTATTTAGCTGGTTCTTCCCCAGCAGAGTTGGGACACCACATTTGAGCAAAGACACCTTAGTTTTGAGGTACTGTCATAAACTTGATTCCAAACTGAGAGACAGACCCATAAACATTATAGCAGTGTCTTTATAAAGTCTCTTTTGCAAACAGGTTCAGCTCAAATCCAGGAGCCTGGTTTAACAGGGCTTCCAACATCCGGTTTCGTCTGTGCTGACCATGAGCATCTCTGGCCACACTCAGCAGTCCCACATCTCATGACTTAAAAAGGTGCAGGATGTCAACTACTTTAATAAAATAGAGCAAAAGTCTCTTTTCTCAATGTAACACTGCTCATCAGTTTGCCAGAGCAGCAGCAAATGAAAGAGCACTGGTGCTTAAAATGACACTCAGCTTTTGAACTTGTTTCGAAAAAAAAAAAAAATCCCATCCAGGATTACCAAAGTGTAGCCAGATATGGATAGACAAAGAACAGCAGGTTTGCACAGTCAGCCTCTGAAGACACCACTGCATCCCCCTCTGCACCAGAGGAGCAGGTACCTGCTGCTCTCGGGGCCAGGCAATGTCCCACCCGTTCCGTGGAGCAGTAACCGGGGTGTTTACGGTACAGCAGCTGCAATCATGCAATCAGCCTTCGTAATTAGATCTTGGCAACTCTTGAAATACTTCACTTACCCAGTTTACCTGGAAAGGTGCGACCTAAACATTCAGTGCCTGGAGACATTTGAAAGAAAAACAGAAAGGATCCGTCAGTGATGGGAGCCACCTCCGAGCGGCTGCACACACACCCCAGCTCCCCTCCTGGGGACTCGTCCTCGCAGAGCTCCCCTGGCCAGCAGAAACCTGCTCCCACCATCTCCACAGGGCCAGCAGCACCAGAGGTGCCACTGCTCCTGGATAATGACCCCACGTGCTTTTCCCACACCACACGCTGCCACACAAGGTCCCGTTCCTCTCTCCCCTGCTTCCCCAGGACTGCTCTCCTGATCTCGCCTATTGGCATTGCCAAAGCTTCACAGAGGTTTGTGAAGTTTCTGGGATCACTCAGCCCACCCCAGAGACCTGCCTGCCACATCCAACAGTGCCAGACCGTGGCCCAGGGCAGCACTCTGCATTTCAAGGCACTTGAAAGGTGGATTGTTGATCACATTCTGTCTCCTCTGCAAACACACAGAGCTGAGCCCCTCGTGCTGCTGAGCCTGGTGAAAGCTCAGGCTCTCCTGACACCCCATGCCCACAGCAGGGGCAGGGGCTGTGGAGCGCTGAAGAGGAAGAGCCACAGCAACATCTTGCACAACAGCCCAGCAGCAATGCCCAGCAGATGTATTTTCAAGTGAGGAGAACAAAGCAGCAAAAAGTTTGCAACAAAAGACAACTCATGACTTCTCTCTCACCCATCAGTGTGTGACTGCCTGGAACACTGAAGGGATTACGGGACATGGATCCTCCCCAGTGCCTGGCAAGCTGAGACATTCTGGGCTGGCTGGGAGCTCTGCATCCCGCAGGAGGTCCGCCAGAGAAACCTGTACACAGGACTCTTTTATGAAGCCTGTAAGAACTGTCTGTCACTGATAATGGTTAATTGGTACTAATTAGTACAGTCTGATTGGAAGGAGTCCTACTGGCCTATAAAAGTGGCCTTTAACCTGAGAGCAAGGGAGGCAGTCCCTGCCAGACACAGCGCTGGGGCCACGGACACACGGCCCGCTCCTCACACTGCAGCAACACAGCAGGCTGGCAGGCTCAAGGGATATATCAGCACATCACTGCTCTTAAATAAAGCTTTAAAAAGTTACTTCCCATGCACCTGGGAGGACAGAGAAAACCAGCTTTTTAATCCCAGGAAAAGATCAAGGATCAGAGAGTTGCTGTAAATTACTGCAGCGGCTAAATAACGAGGGGTCGCAGGCTGGGCTCACTGATGGGAAGTCAGGCTGATTTAGATGCTTCACAGGCAGGTGTTCAAAAGTGGGTCTGCAAACATGAGGTGTCACCTGAATGCACACGGGCAGCCTTGAGCCTCCAGGCCCATGTGCAGTACCCCCACCACCCCACTGGAACGGGCACTGACACTGAGCGTGACAGGAAAGGAAAGAAAGGAATTCTGCCCAGCCAAACACCAACGTGTGGCAACAAGCTTGGACCTCCTCCTCCTGCTCAGCCAGCTCACTGCACAAAGCCTGGAAAGGGGTGGGAGGCTGGAAAGGAGTGAAAGGCCAGAAGAAGACTGGAGGCCAAAAAGGGTGGGAGTCCCAAAAGTAAAATGTAGAGTGTGAGAAAAAGTGGATGCCAAAATGGCTTGGGAAACCCAAAAGGGTGGGAGTCCAAAGGAAATTTAAAGGTTGAGAAAAAGAGACCCTGTGCATGCAGCTGGCTGGACCAGGATCAGCTTTTCTCTGGCTAAATTTCCAAAAGGGTAGAAAGCAATGTCTGTCCCCTCCCTGTTCCACAGCCCAGGTGATGCAGTGTGACACACTGTACACGTGTGGGCATGTGTTCCCCATCACGTCTCATCCAAGAAGTTTGGCCATGTGTGGGAGAAGCCAACCTGAACCCTCTGAAGTCAGGCAAGATTTTGGGATGTTGCTTCTCCCCTCTCTCTTAGCACGCCTGCCTTTCCCATCCTCACATCTGCCCTTTATGTTCAGCCACGCATTTGCCAACTTTTTAAATGCAAACGAGAATTGGCACAAGAAGTCGGTGCTTTAAACCTGACCAGAGCCACCCTCAGCTCTCCTCCCTCCCTCCTCATATGCATAAACTTTTTTTATGCAATCGGCAGCAGGGAAGAGATCCAGGGAGTGGCTGAGCCGTGCCTGGAGCCCTTCTGCAGCCGCAGCGCTGCCAGACAGCTCCATGGGAAGGGTGGCTCAGGCTCTCTGCCTACCAGCAGCAGCATGGAACCAGTAATTACCCTGGCTGGACCAACACCTGCTCGTGGTTTTGTCTTACACTGTTTGTGCAACCCAACAGGCTGCCAACAAAGCAGGGATGTGCTTTGCCTAAACAGGTGAAAACATGAAACAGGGAACGGAGCTGCCATGTTGGTCCCACAACGCCTCTGTGCAACACATGCTGGGAAATCACTGCTGCTTCAGTCTGCAGGGCTGCAGAGCAGGGATGAGCATGGCACGCACTGAAAAGGCAAGAAAGGAGGGAAAAGGGCTGCCCATCTGCAGAGCCCAGCTTCTGGATCCAGCCCCACACTGGAGCAGGGCACATGGATGTTCTTTGCGGGGCTGAAACAACAGCACCAAAAAGCCTGGCTTGCCAGGAGAGTCCTGATAGACCAAGCATTCCATGTGGGACAGCACAGAGGATGTGACTGCCCTCACCCAGCCAGGGCTGCTTTCAGAGCAGAGCTGCTCCCAAAAATGCCCTGTGCCAGTTTAGAGCAGAAGTGCCCATTCCCATGCCAGGGTCCCAGCCCCCCGTGCTCAGGGAGCAGGAGCTCAGCAGTGGTGTGGGAAGGGCAGCGTGAAGACCATGAGTGACCAAGGGCAAAGACCCCAAAGAAGCACCTGGGCCAGCCTCAGTCTCTGGCAGAATCAGCTCTAACCCCATCAGGTCACATCCAAGAGATGCTCTCCCCCCATCAGCAGATGGGATTTGTTGTAGATGATTTGTCCTGGAATAAAAACACCAGCCCCACCTCTTGCAGCATATTTACTGAAAGCCACTAGACATTAAACAGAGGCAAAAAGTGTATCCCAGCAACATCTGGAATTTATCCCTTCTCCCTTCTGCAAAAAAAAAAAAAAANGAAAAAAAAAAAAAAAAAAAAAAAAAATCACGCTCTATTCTTCTTTTAGAGAAAGAAAAGTGATTATATAGAATTATAATGCTGGAAGAACATAGAGAAGAGCAGAGATTTTCTTTGAAATGCTGTTTAGACAATTAAAAAGGGATAGTTTCAAAGAAGCAGCAAATACTATCTCAGCTTTTTCCGCCCTGTCTCGTGGTACCAGGCTTTCCTCCATGTCTTGGCTAAGAGATTCCAAGTAAAGCAACAGATTTTTTTCATCCTTGCAAGACCTTAGTAAGCTAGAAAGGAAACCAGCTCTCAGGCCTAACTGGTTGAAGATAGACCAAATAAAAAAATATTCTTCCAATTCCTGTCAACAGGATTTGAAGGCACCTTGACTTCTATGAAGAAAACCTGCTTTGGAAGAAGCTTTCCAAAAGAGGATGTGTCAATCTTTACCCAGGAGAGCCAATACTCCTCTCTTCAGACAGAAGAACAGAAAGGCTTTAAATATTAAAACAGGAAAAACCATCAGGATTAATATGAGGATGCAAGGTCAAAATGTGATATCCTCCACTTCCTCAGGCTCCTGATCCCAGGATGGCTGGACCACGACCCCACAGCATCACCTGTGCCCGGATGCAGCTGGGGAAGCCTGGGTTCAGAGGGAAACCCTCCCCAGCCTTCCCGAGGGGGGAAGTGAAGCAGTCGCTCTCACGCCAAGCCCACAGAAGTGCCTCCAGCTACTAAATTACCCAACGACTTCAACGAACTGCATTGATCTGGCTGGAAAACAAAGCTGCAGCTCTTGGCACGTGCCCAGTTAGGAGGGTACAGCTGCATTTTTCACCTGCAAGCAGTTACAACCACGGTCGGAGATGCCCCTTTCCCTGACACAGGGTAGCTGAGGGGAGAGAGCGAAGGGCAAAGACAGGTGAGAGGGAACCACCTCTCTCCAGACACCTCTCAGACACAGCAGAGCCTCAGCAAACGACAGGTATGTCCAGTTTTGCAATCGAGGGCAAGGCTGTTCCTAGAACAATCCCCATTACTCAGGCTGCTCAACCCCCATCTCCTCGGCTGCACGTGGACTGGATGCAGGATTTCATCAGGACATTAAACTCAGAAGCTGTAAAATCACTGTGCAAAAACCCAATTATACCTATTTTCGTAACATCCAATTTAAGCTTGTATTTAGGTCCCCTCACATACCCCTACGTTACATAAAGCATTGCTTCCACTTGAAACGTAGCTTTCTAAAGGCCATTTTGCTTAATTTAATGGATGCTTTATGTGGGTCTGCAAATCTCTAGAAACACAACCAAGGAAGACACATGGCAGCAAGACAGAGCGTGATCCCTTCCCGGGCATGCAGCAAGAACAGGAGAGATGAAAGGCATCTCCAAACCCATGAACCTGCTGTGACTGGAGTGCACTTGTGCTCTGAAGAGCAGCAAAACCCCACGGTCAAGTCAAAAGAGGAATTCCTGAACATCTGCACGCACTGTTAACCCATTCCAGACCGGCCAGCGCGCTGCAGGCTGCGCAGCAGGATGGATCCTTCCCTCATTCCACAGCCACCAGCTGAACTGAGCCCACTTGGGCACGCTTCCCTTGGATTTCAAAGAGCTGCTTTCTGCACTTCAAGTAAATAAATGCAGTCATCTCTTTTTCCTTCTTTTTTTTTAAAAAAAGCTGCACTAACAAAAAGCTCATAGCGAAACCTATTAAATTGAGTCTGTCCATTATGTTTATTGTTCCTTGCAATTCAGGCCTGGATGGCAAGTCAGTGGAGGTTGAAAAGTGTATTTATCAAGAAAACCCATGAGAACGATGAGGATTAAAAGCTATCAGCAAGACAGAATGTGTTTGTAACCCTGCAGTTTGTTCTGCACCTCACACAGGACCCCCATCAGAGATCTCTGCCCCCTCTCCTTGTTTTTGAGCCCACTTCTGGCTCATCAGCTGACAGGACAGCCAGCACCTGCATTCCAAGAAAAAGCTGAGGAAGGTGCAGTGTGTATATACTGCTATGAATAAGTCACACTAGAGAAACATAAACCCTGATAGCATTACACACCAGTGATCAGTACCATTAAGTGTTACACACCTTGAGTGTGTCTGAGCAGTTGGAAACACCGAATTCGAAAACACATCTTCCCATTCAAGCAAAGTCCCATTACAGTAATGTAAGTGTAACAACAAAAATGAGATTCCTGCTTATTACGTGGGAAATAACTGCAATTTAAGATAAATGTTCCCTGAATTGTGTGAAGCAAGTGCCTATCAATCATGTTGTTTCTTCAGTGTCCTAAAGAGAGCACCTAGCAGGACAAGGTACTTTCACAGCTCAGTGATGAACAGCCTAATCTGCATATGCTACTCTGAGGTACTGAAGCCAAGACACTACCCTTGGTAAAGTGGAATAATGGTGGAAATCATGAAAACAACACAAAAGGAGCAGGACCTGCCCCTCCAGGAAAGACATCTACCCTCAGTGAGCTCTTGCAGCCAGGCCAGCACAGGGGACACCGACAACCACTGACTCTCAAGATCTCATTGCACAAATACCTGTGAAGAGCACAAGGAAATCCAGCCTGGTTTCAGGCCTGGAACAGGCACCAAGGACAAGCCCAGCCATGGGTCATTTCAGCTGCTGAGCTGTGGGTTTCAGCCCGTGAAGAGAGTGCAGGGCTCCAAGGGTGAGCCCCACACACCCTCAGCACTGTGGGAAACGGCGCGGGAGGGGTGGGAGGCGCTCTGCTTTGGGGGGATCTTTTGTTTTTGTAAGAAATAACGACATTAATCATAACATTAAACAGAAACCACGAAGGGGGAGAATTTCCAAGCTTGCTCAGCACAGAGCCCAGCCCGCAGGGGAGCTGCCAGCCCGCGGCCACAGCTGGCAAATTCCCTGGGACTCGTCCTCGGCAGCCAAAGCCGCGGATGGAAGAGTGGAAGAGGCGACGAGCAGAGTCAGGACTGCTGTAGGACTCGGCTCAGAAATGAGAGTCTGAACACTCAGCAGTTAGATGTCTCTTGGGAATTCATCCAAATGGCACTGCTTCTCTCCCACTTGCCCTGCAGGTAAATCTCACATGTGGCTTACACAATCTGTTGACTTAAGTAAAGCAAGGGCAGGAGAAGAAAGCTGCTCAGACATCAGGAGAGGCTCATCAGTCCTTTGGGCAAAAGTCTGGGTCACTTCCCCCTCCACAGAGAACTCAGGGTGTCAGCCAGGCCTTGTCTCCCTTCATGGGAGCACGTGCAGGGAGGGTGCAGCAGAACACAGGGCTCAAAACATCAGTGGAAGGACAACAACAATGTATTGCCAAATTCTTCAATATTTTTGGCCAGTGCTGATGCTTAAATTCAGTTTACAGAAATTGGAGTCTGTGAGCTCTGTGTTCTAGTCAAGTCATCTGAAATCAAACTGAGCAGTGACTGTCCAGATCTCCCAGGACTCAGGGAGACGAGGCCATGGCCACTTCCAAACCTCATCATGAGTAACACTCATCCATCCTGCAGACATGGGACGCTTCTAACACACTGTGAGACCACCCCATGCTCTGCAAGGGCAAGATCTTGTTGGATGCACCTATCTCAGGTACAAAGGCAGCTGCAGCATGCAAGGCTGATGAGCAGGCAGGCTCAGACAACCAGGGGTCCAGAGGGAGCCCACCAGAGACCCTCAACCACAGGCTTCTGCAGTGCTCCTTGCCCTCCTGTTTCCAATTGCTGATCTCAAACTCTCTTCCTCACAACCAGCTCCAGCCCTGGACCCAGCTCCTCCACCCCTGAGCAGGGCAGGAGCAAAAAGCAAAAGCCTAAAACCTGACCAGAGCAATTCTGACACAGCTGCAGCCAGGGATGTTATGTTATCGGAGTTACAAAGGGAAAATTAATTCTCACAATTAGTGAAAAGGGACAGAAGTAGAGAAAGGCCACCTTGTAAGATGCTGGTCATCTGTCCTCAAGATTTTAAACCACTGAAGATGTATTTGGAAGGAAAACTGACCACCTGACCAGCACTGTGAGATGCTGCAAAGCCATTCTGCCTGGTGTGCCAATGACAAACCCTACCCTGACCATCAGCACAAGCTAAGTATAAGGCCAAATTCTGTGTGTGGAGCTTACAATGGCCAAGGTCTGCAACAGCAGAGATGAACTTTGCCACTACAAATATTCCCAGTGCAAGTTCCTGATCCCTGTCTGAATCTCAAGGAAGGCAGAAGAGCTGTGAGGATGGCGAGCTCCTCAGGAGGCAGGCTAGACACTCAATCCATCTCTCCTATCAGACCTGTGTTAACATTTAAACAGGACCTGCTGTTGTGATCTTCAGCAAGGAGCAGATGTGGTTTTGAGTAATGGTGAGCGTTACTTAACCAGTTATAGTCACTAATGTAATTGACACCTATTCCATCATCCTTAATACACCCACTTCTTTCCCCGATACCATAAATAGATTAGAAAAGTTTCTGCAGATGGCCATGACCCCATTTGTTTGTGCACTTAGCCATGTATGAATCACTCTTGGCTTGTAGCAGCACTCTGGAATTACTGAAAGATAACTAGTCGGCACAGACACCAATAAATGAATCATGCTTTCCACAAGACCAAACCTTTGGGCTTTTACAGACTCCAATTACAAAGTAAGAAGAAAAGAACAAAGAAATTACTCAGTCTATTTGCACAAAGTCATGCAGAGTTGATTCACAGTTTTACAGAATTATTACTGACAATCATTTGTAGGGGGTTAGAGTAACAAACCAGCTACTTTACATATTGGACAGAATGAAGAGATGGAAAAAAATCCCCAAGCCATGTCTTGCACATATTCTTTGAAAAGTAGCCTTGATTTTTGTGCCAGTAACTTTTTTCATCCTTGGTACGCTCCAAGCCTGGGGGTTAATCAGTTTTCATTTGCCAAGGCTAAGTTCTGCTTTGTTGGGTTGCTTGGGCCAAGTTTGCAAATGTGGGAAATCCTGTTGCACCTGCTGAAGAGCACAAACCATCACAGGCACAATCCCTCAGCTCTGCAGCCTTCAGCAGGGTCTCAGGAAGGGTTCAGAGAACTGCCATGTGCAAAAGCACTTTCCCTTCTAACTGCATGCTTTTGAATGCATACTGCAAGTGAAAAATTACCCAGTCTGAGGCATTTTATTAAAGGGATGTGCGAGACTGAACACACCAAGCACAAATGTGTGAACCACTTGAAAGCACTGTGGCCATCCACCAACACTGACAACTTGTGAGGCAAGTTTCCAAAGATGTGCAAGGTGTCTTTACGTAACACCACAGTCTGGAACACGCTAACACACACCACACACAGCGAGAAACACACCCTCCTCTAAATGGAGCATCAGCCTAGTCCTGCACCAGTGAGAAATGGCAAGTCTGACTACCTGGAGAAAAAGGGGACACTGATGGATTACAGCCTCTAGCAGTGCTGCCTCGCTGTACACATGAAAAAGCAGCATTTAGTTTAAAAAAGTCTAAAAGTGAAGGTGGAGTGGATGCCAACCTGAGCCTGAATGCAGACAGTGCCCTGGCTGTACATCTCTGAGTGGGATGGTGACTGACAGGTCTCAGGGCTACATGCTCCAAATCAGCACCCTGTACCAGAGAGATCCAAAACCAGGGATAAGGCCCCACTGAGCACAGCCACTGACAGTTTGGCAGGGAGGCAAATCAAATGTACACACAGCTCTATTTATCTAAGGCCTACCAGTACCCTTTGCATGTACTGAAGACCCAACTTCCTGGGCCAATTTACCTTGCAAATGAAAAGTGTGCCCTGTTTTACACACCTGCCCCACAAGCAGAGAGCTGCCAGCCTGGTACAGCTCATCAGAGCCAAGAGAGGCCAAAACCAGCACCAGAAGAGCTGCCACACTGCTCTAAACCAATGTGGGAAAAGCTGCTTATTTATTCTCATGCTTGAGACTGCTGATTTCCAATGAGAGGTATAAACCTCTCCCCAAACTGGATTCAAGATGCTATGGAAAATTTAAATTAACACCTTAATAAACATTCCCAATTCCTACCCCCTCCATAATACATAAATTAATGCAACAAGCACTCCTGTATAAGAACATGTAGGCACCAACAAACTTCTCCCTCCAACAAGAGTTTATCCGAGGAGGTGCTGTAGATAGAAGGAGAGGAAAAAGGTTCCCAGTAAGTTTGTCTTTAGAAAGTATGAGTCATTAGAGCCAAGATTTCAGGTGCAATGCAAGACTAAAAGGATGCATGTGCTAAACAGCAGCGTGTCCTTCAGAAGGAAAAAAAAAAAGCTCAATCAGGAGCCTGCAGTATTAGGTGGATGCTTGGATAAACACTGTTCAACACACTGCAGCACGAAAGCTAATGCAAGTTTAGTTTTCACACCGGAGAGATTTCAAAAGATTTGCAAAGCTTTGATAATATTTAACATCTTTACTAATTTCCTTTTTGGTGCAATCATAAATTTACCACGGTAGCCAAAAGATCTGGGATGAACTACAAGTTCTAGCTGGCTCCAAAGCCAACAAGAATAATGTGTGCTGTTACTATTTTCTCTCAAAACATACCTCTGCAAAACTGACTCAAAATGAGAAAAGAAATTGTGAAACTGTCATTACAAAGAAGCATTTAAAATGCAGATCAAAGTGCTGCCTTAGAAGCTGTATTCCTTGCCAAATCATCAAAGCTCTCTTTACTCTCAATCGCTCCCCAAATCCTCTGATTCGAACGATAAATTCTTACAGCTGAAATTTATCTGCTTTTAAAAAAAAAAACAACAATCAAAAAAGCCCAAACCCCACAACTCCTTTCTCTGCTTACCAACTTCTTCATTAACCAGTTCATTGGAGCCACTTTCCTGTATCACTAAATTAAGTTTCACAGACGTGTTTAAGCCTGAGTGCACACACACAGAGTACCCTGAGACCTCCCCAAGTACTGAAAACTTGTCAGCCCTTGGTGGTGCACGTGCAGGGTCCCTCCAGCTCTCAGGGGTGTGTGTGTGCAGGGTCCCTCCAGCTCTCAGGGGTGTGTGTGCAGGGTCTCTCCAGCTCTCAGGGGTGTGTGTGCAGGGTCTCTCCAGCTCTCAGAGGGGTGTGTGCAGGGTCCCTCCAGCTCTCAGGGGTGTGTGTGTGTGCAGAGTCTCTCCAGCTCTCAGGGGTGTGTGTGCAGGGTCTCTCCAGCTCTCAGAGGGGTGTGTGCAGGGTCCCTCCAGCTCTCAGGGGTGTGTGTGTGTGCAGGGTCTCTCCAGCTCTCAGGGGTGTGTGTGCAGGGTCTCTCCAGCTCTCAGGGGTGTGTGTGTGCAGGGTCTCTCCAGCTCTCAGCACTGTGTCCAGGTTCCAGGTGCTGGCACTCAGGGAGCTGCTCCCATGCTCCACGCCAGGATCGCCCTTGCCCTGCTCCCCTACACCCCACACTCACCCATCGCTCCTGGAGGAGCTCCCAGACCACCACTGCATTCCCTGCAGCAAGGAAGAAGCAAGGAAGCAGCAATGCAGCAGCCACTGATCAGTTCTGGAAGATGGAAGTGAGGGGCCAGATCCTGCTGCCACAGAATTCCTCCCTGTTCCTCCCTGTGCCAGACTCGGCAGACGGAGCAGGTCTGGGATGCATTTCCTCACCTGGGACCTGCCCGAGTGACCTACCTCCTGCCACCCAAAATAGTTATAAAATAATCACCCAGCAATTCAGCCACACAGACAGGAAGAACACTGCATTAAAACATCCCCGTCGACACCAATGATTCCTGTGCTTTATGGATGTCTGGGAGTGTGCTCATGGCGTGAACCAAGTTTCCACTCAATTGCAGCAGTGGCCCTTGTACCTCTCTCCTCACCAGCTCTCCAGCCAGGCTCTGTCACTTTGATGAAGCCTGCCAGGAGCAGACACACCGTGTGTCAGAGAGCAGGAGGGATCTGATAAGACAAACCACACACCAGTACGGATCTCCCTCCAGGAAGCAAACTGCTTGGAAGTCTTCACATGAGACACCACTGCAAATAAATTACCTTTTTTTTTTTCACTAATTAGGCTTAGCAAATTCTGACAGCTGCTGCTACCTGAATGAAACAACATCGACAGACGTGACTGTACACTAAGTTACTCAGGAAAAGAGCTGGATTGTAATTACCCTTTATTAGTGACACCATGTAGTTTGGTACTTCCCTTGGAAAGGTCTCCTCATGTCTCTCCACTTATAATTTATGTTTACAAATTCATTTTAAAACTGGATTTATCAAACCACCAGCTTTCAACTGGGAAATAGAAAATCATTAGGTTTTTTGATGAGCAACTTCAAATAAAAGTAAGAACATGTGTTTGTGGGTGCTCTTCTCTCCATTCGCAAAGGAAGTGGTGGTAGCAGCTAATTCAACATCCCAAAAAATTTAGAGGTAATCCCAGACCCTACCTTGAGAATTCCTGGCTTTAAGGAAAATAATGTGGTTGCTGTTCCCCACATACCCTTCAGTTCTGGTGTTCTCACAACCAGGATCTGAAAACACACTATGGAGGCAAACATTCAAGGGGTGGAGGATGCCTCCATGCCAGAAGGTAACAGGACTTACTGCAGCAAACACCCTGACACTGACTGAAAAGGAAGAATGAACCATGTCTTGCCTCCACTTGGCATTATAAATGATCACCTCCAATTATACAGGATCATCTCTGTGCCGTGTGCCGATCCCGCTGTGCAGCACAGCACAATCCAGGTGTTCACCCACAGGAAAAAAAACAAGTTTGACTATTTCACCAGCATTTCCCCCTCTGTGTCTTTTTCATTCTCCCATTCGACATTGATTATAAAACAATATGACCAAAATCACTACCTGAGGGCACAAACAAACTGTAATTTTAATAAAGACCCCTGTGCTCTCCAGGCTCAGGGAATCAGGCCTTTCCTTGGGTACGAAAGGTGGGACCCACAGAGCTGGGACTGCAGAGTGCCTGGGTCCCCTGGGATGGCCGAGGGCACACACAGACAGCTCTTGGGCCACCATAAGTAAAGCAACACAAGCTCTGCTCCTCCAGGATCACACCTTGGGCTGCTGATCTCAGCAAAAAGCAGAGCTCATCACAGACACATCACCAGAGCCAGACATAGGGAACTCCCCGGTTTGGCTGAGGTCAAACTGAGATGCCACAAACTGAACATCCTCTGTGCAAGCACTTTTGGGCTTGCTGAAACGCTGGGAGCAGCTCTGGCTTCCCTCCATGAGGAAAACTTTGGGGGGGAAATAAAGAAGCACGTGGCTCATATCCACTCTGCCCTGGAATAAGCCAAAACTGCCGATGACAGAGCGTCAGGAAAGAAATGCATTCGTCAGAAAAGCAGTGTGAAAGAAGATGTGATCCCTGATTGAGCCACATGCATTTGGTTTGTTATTGAACCAAAGAATGGAAAACCTCGAAGTCTCGGCTTGGACAGGAACCTGCTCTCAGGGTTCGCTCAGCCCAGCCGGACACTGCAGCAGGGGGATCGGCCTCGATCCTGGGAGATGCAACAACGCCTCCCAGGAATCCCAAACGCCCAAACGCCTCGGATAACACTCCTACACGATCCAAGTGACTGCCAAGCCTCTGCCGAGAGCCGCCCTGGCAGCTGCCGCAGGGATGCCCAGGTATGGCCGGGGCGGGCTGGGGAGGCAGGCTCGGCGCCTCGCCCCGCTCCCCGCGCCAAATAATTAGTTATTTACAGCCTCTTCCGCCAGGCCGGTCACCCCTGACCTCCTTCACCCAGCCGAGGCGATTAGAGCCCACTGCTGCAGACGTCTGGCTGCTTAGCACCGCCCGGCATATTGGCACTCCCGCCCGGCGGGCGAGACTGCGCCCCCGCCCCCAAAAAGCCCTGTTCTAATCCTAATCTGGGAGCGCCACACACAGAAACCAGCTGCTTCCTCCGCCGCAGCGCCGCAGCCGCCATACGGAATAAAGCCTGCGAGGAAAAGGGTTTTGGGCATCGCTTGGACAGCTAACCTATTTCGAGGCTGTAAATCAGAGGAGTTTGCGTGTTCCTCCCCGTGCCGCCTTCCTGAAGCGTTCCTGCCCGGTAACTGAAAATTTTGGCTGAAAAATTAAGGAGCATCCGGTGGTAGCTGCTCTGAGGTTCCCTCAAAGTCGTATCAGAAAGATACACAAAATCAAGCGGCTGGAGGAGGAAAAACGCTGTAGAATGAATTTATCTCAGGGAGGCTCAGCTCTGCCCTTTCCACTGGAGCCAGGTGCAGGAAGCGATCAGGTAACAGCCCCTGTAGTGCCACCAGAGCTCTGCTGTAGCACAGAGGTGAGCCAGTGCTGCCCGCCATCAGCAGGAAATAAATAATAACATTGGTGATAAGAAACCTACCCCAACATGAAACAGGGAAGGGCAGCAATAAGGCAGCTCACTCCACGGCTCCCAGCAGCTCATGGGAACTCAGCAGCTGAGTGCCAGGACCCCAGAGCTGACAGAGCACAGGGGACAAGTCAGGGAAGGACCTGGGGAGCATCAGGCACGAGGCTCCCACAACACCCATCCCAACCCAGGCAAGGTCTCCTCCGGTGTCACTCACTGTCCCCTGTCTCTCACAGCCCCCCATCCATAAGCAGCACCTGCCTCTTACCAAGCCTTTCACATGCTGACAAAAATGGGGGGAAAAATTATAAACTATGCTATTTCTAAAAAGTCAAGGAATGAAATTAAATGCCTGAGTTGTTCCAACAAAACCTCAAGCCAAGAGTTAGACTGGAATAGAAGCTTTTTCTTCAAAAGACATTACACATTTTAATTCACAACTTTTATCACAACCATGAGCCTTGATCAGACACAAAGTCTCATCCTTGGGATTCTGTGGGACACAGTTTATGTTCAGCAACTGGCTGACACAAAAAAAGAACTGTATCTTCATTATTTATACACTGCTATTGGTATGCACATCTAGCCCGGCCTGTTAAAGTCAGGGAAGAATAATGGTCTATTCAGTACCGGTAGTGTTAATAAAATCAGGCAAATCCAGCTTAGTTTTGTCTGAACACGAATGAGATTAAATCAAGATTAAAAGTGCATACAGTACAAAGGGTATGGTTTATGCTAAAATTCAGAATGAACACATTTTAGTACCCGGTATACAAATGCCTGCAGACCTTCTCCGGGACTCAGACACCTGAATTAAACCAGGATGAAGCTGGAGAAGGAGAAGGCAGACGACACTGGACAAAAGCCATCCCAAAATACCAAGGGACAGATGCTCGGCAGCCCCGCTGGAGGTAACGGGGCAGATCCTGAGCTAGCAGAAACAGGCACAGCTCAGCTGGCTCTCCCTGCCCGCACCAAGCGCCAGCCTGCCCCGTCGCAGTGCCA
>VZRH01002494.1:46190-100584 GCA_013397555.1 Urocynchramus pylzowi
GGCTGCCCGAGCCGGGATCGCTGCGGGCCGGGCCGGGCCGAGCCGGGCCGGTCACCGGGCCTGTCCCGGCAGGCAGGGCAGCTCCGAGCCCCTCGGCACGGCTGACAGCGCCACATCGCAAACCTGCCCGAGGGGAGGCTGCCGCAGCAGCGAGACAGAAAAGCAAACAAACGGCAGGGCTAGGAAAGAGGGAGGGTCCTGGAACACAAATGCTCCCGTAAATGTCTTTTCCATAAGTCTATTTACTCAGCTGCTGAAATGATTTCAACTGAGTGATTAGTCTTACATGCTAAAACCAAGCCGTCCATTCTCTTCTCCGATGGTCCAAAACCCTACATCTGGTACTTTATCTGCAGTCCATTTTCCCCCCTTTTGTTCCACAGAGAGCGTTTCTGCAGTATTTGATCCCCAGATGCGCTGTATCATCTCAGTTTGGGCTCAGAGGTGGATCACAGACATTAAAAGTGGTTGTTTCAGTCCCACTGGGCTGCAGAGAGCTGAAGCCTCCCTCACAAAGAGACAAAACTAATAATTTGAGAGCCTGCTTTTCAAAGAGAACGAAGAAAAAGTGTTTTAATTTCAGATAAGACCCTTAAAATGTAGATTTGACCTCCTGTACTGCCTTGGAGTGCTGTAACCCCAGACCTGACATGCTGTTTCTGGGGATGAGGCTCTCTGAGGGGTCCTCTGGTTCCTGAAATACAAACCAGGAAAAATCAAGGCCTTGAAGACTTTGTGTGAGGGCAGATCATCATCATCATCAGCCTCAGTGATTCCCTGAGCTTGAAACTGTCTGTACATTGTATATTGTACATCCAAGAGATGTACAATAAAACAAGTAAACACACGATGTATATAAAACATCAGCCCCTGTCCATTCCCAATAATTTCTAGTTTTACTAGAACACTTTAAAAAGCCAAATTTTTTGCACTTCTTTCTCAAATCACGTGGAGTCTTGCCTGAGCCTGGTACTGTTTGGCACAAAGAGAACTTACAGGCACATCTAATTAAATTGTATGAATCAGGGATATTGAATTGTTGAAGGGTTTTTTTTTCTTGTTGTTATTGCAGTTTTGGATTTCTAATGATTCTGATAATCTACAAAATTATAAGTTCTAAGGTTTAAAAGAAAACACAAAAAAAGACACCATTTTGGGACTCCAGGGAGCATGTGTGAATCTGATTTTCCAAATGAAAAGAGTTATAACATCAGTTAAAACCTAAAGGCTTCACTTTCTCAAATCTTTTATGCTAGATTTTATACAGCTAATACATCGCCAATGTTTCCAAGGAAACCAATATGCCCTGTTCTCTCTGAAACAAATCTCACTATTAAAACAATTAAAAACTTAATCTGCGTTCTCCTCCCTCCCTCTCCCTCTCTGCTTTTAGTATTATCGCATGCATTTTAATTAAAAACACGAGTGCAATAAATTTTTTACACATACGTAGGCTACAGCGTAAATTACCTAAAGGAACCTTGGCTCCAGAGCGTAATAATCGGGAGCGAAATGTATCACAACAATTGAGCAAAGCCCAATTAACAGGAGCCCTGACGAATCAATTACAGCCCCTGCTCATCTCTGAAGGCCACCGGCTGTAGCTGATGGAGAGGAGTTTAAAACTCAGCCTGGCTGTGGGGAAGCACAGGTTCAGGTGTTGGATGTGGGGTACACAAACCCCTGGGACAGCCTGGGAGGACAGGCAGCTCCCACGGGGCACCACACTGGGCTGCTGGGGAGGAATGCTCCTGAATTCTCAGGCTCAGAGGGGACTCCTGTAAAAGATGTGTAAATGTGGTGCTTGGGGACAGGGTTTAGTGGTGGCCTTGGCAGCACTGAGGGAATGGTTGGACTTGATGACCCTGGAGGGCTTTTCCAACATAAACCATTGGGTGATTCTATGAAATGAATCCAGTGAGAGACCCAGCACTCCACGTGCACCCACTCACTGCAATGTGAGAGTGCCTGGAGAAAGAGGGGGCTTGAAAATCCATCTCTGATAGTGAGCTTTGAGGATCCATCTCTGATAGTGAGCTTTAGGATCCATCTCTGATAGTGATCTTTAGAATCCATCTCTGATAGTGAGCTTTGAGGATCCATCTCTGATAGTGAGCTTTAGAATCCATCTCTGATAGTGAGCTTTGAGGATCCATCTCTGATAGTGAGTTTTGAGGATCCATCTCTGATAGTGAGCTCTGAGGATCTGAAGGGGCTTTAGAGCAGCTGTTAGAGCTCCTCCCTCCCAAGTTGGGTGGCTTGGCATGGATGGGTCAATCGGTCCCCTTCTTTTGAGGAAGTTCTGTGTTCTGCCAGGTTTCTTTGTGTGAGATTTGGGGTGTGCAGGCCTGAGCTGACATCCCAGGTCAGTGCTGGAGGCACCTTCCATGGGCAGGAGCACAGCCCAGTCCCAGGGATGGCAGCACTTGGATAAGCTCTGCTGCACTGCCCGAAGCCTCTCCTGGTTTGTTTGTATTGACTTCGAGAGCACCACTGCTGTCCCCAGGAGCTGAAAACAAACAGGAACCCCCGGTGCCAGCACCAAGGAGCTTAAAGCCTGGCTGCAAACACCCAGCTCGGGCTCTGTGCTCCGAGAGGTTTCTGGTTTGATCTGAAGAGGCATTAGGATCCAGCCGCGGGGCTTTGAGGTCTGTCTGCCGAGGAGAGGGAGCTGCAGGTCAAGAGGCTCCTGAAAAGAGGAAACAGCTCGGAGCAGGAGAAGTGAGTGGCCCCGGGAAGGCAGCGAGCACAGCCCCGCTCTTTGTTTCCCCCCCATTGTGTTCCCGGCCCCTCCGCTCCCCTTGTGTGCGCCACTTCCACTCTGTGACGAGAGCCCCAGCACGGAGGAAGGCAGCAGTCGGCACAGGGATGTTTCATGTGGATCCAAGAGCTAAATCTGGCCCTGCCTTGTGTGCTGCCCCGGCTCCCCAGGGAGCAGAAGGGAAATGCAGCCAGAGCCGCTTCCTCCACCATTGTCTGAGCGCGGGGACATCCTTCTGCCCGCGCCGGCCCAGGGCAGGCACTGAGCATGGGGTGTCTGAGAAGCTTCCAGTTTGCCTCACGCCTCTGCACAGGGCTGGACTGGGAAACTGGAGTGGGGCCCAGGTTCTGTCCTTCCTCCCTGGGATTCCCTCAGGCATTGGGTTGCCCAGAAGATTTAGGGAAATGAATCCTGCTCACTCCTTCACACACATCTTTTAGGGTACTGCGTGTTGCTGTGTGCTCTTTGCAAATGCAGTTTCCTGTGAAAAAAAATCCCAGCCTTGCTAACATCCCACATGTAATGTGATACATTCCCATTCATGCACACTTCCCACCACTCCGACATGCTGCACTGTACAACCAGAGAGACAGAGAGAGTACGGCACGTCTGCACTCAGAAATACCAAATTCTTCTGGCGTGCAGGGGGTGACTTGGGGTTATTTGGGTGTGTTCCCCCCCTCCCCATCCTTTTCCATAAGAGTTTGGAAAATTACTTTCCACCATCTGCCCTGCCAGAGCTAGGAAATATTTGGAATACGTTCCATTCTCCTAATGAACACGCAGCAGCAGGGGTGCTGCAAATGAGAGAGACAAAATCTTTCTAATGAACAACAAATGAACTAGAAATCACATCTACATAGCTTCAGCTTTTGTTGCCTATAGCTTTAGGGTGATTCATGGAGACAAAAATCAATGAATGTGCTGCAGACCCAGGTCTAGCACGGCGTGCAGAAGTCTTGTCGTGACCCAAGCCATATTTGTTTTGGATACAAATACAGACTCTCACTAGCTTCCTTTTCCTTTAATTGACAAAAAAGTAGGGGAAGAATTTAAGTATGGTTCCTACAACTCTTGTTAACGCTCTTCTGAACGTGTTGAATTTATAGGATCCCATCAAATGCATATTAGTATTCATGACACAAATCACATTGCTTCCAACTGGTGTATAGAGCTGTATCATGCTCTTTTGTTAAAAAAATAATGTGCTCCAACTGAAGAAATTAGTGGTTCTTTCTCAGAGGAAAAGGGCCAAAAAGTTCTGCTTGATCCACATTCTTCGGAGACTGGGGGTGATGTTGCTGAGCATGGACAAGGGTGAATTTCCAGATCCACCACAGCAGAAATTAAGGGCTTTTCTCAAGTATGTGCCATTATGAATATGCAATTAGCTGTTCTTCCTTTAGGAGTTTTGCCTGCTGCCAACCAGCCAGACATAAGCAAGTTTCCACCCAAGGCTTTTGGAGGTTTCCACTTGGACATATCAAGTGGAAACCTCAGTTCAAGGCTCAGATGCTGCACAAGGGACAGTGTGACCCATCCCAGCTGTCCTTAGCACAGGAGAAGTGTGAGGAATAAGGCATTCCTAGAGCTCCCATCCTTAATAGCAAAACCTCTGATCAGATACTGGGACTTTTCTTCGAGCCTCCTCAGAGGCGGATTTATTTTCTTACACCAGACCACAAGCTCTAGCCCAGAATACTCAAGGAGTGACAAGTGCCAGCAGAGAACTCAGCTCCAAAGCTGAGGCATCTCTCAGCTCCTCCCTTAAAGGAAAAGCCATGGGAGCCCAGGGAAAGCTTCCAGCCTGCACTGAAAGTCATCCCACTGGCCCTGGCAGGGCAAAAGCAGCGTTGCCAAGCCAGCAGATGTGAGTGCTGGAAGAGCTTTCTGAAAGTGTGGGCAGAGCTGCACAGAGAACCCCATCCCAGGGGATGAACTGGTGGCCAGGTGGGTGCTGCTGTACAGGGACAGCAATAGCTGCTCCTCTCTGCAATCTCTGCATCCTTCCTGGGCTGCAGGAAGATCGGGATAGAAGGCATTGACTGGCTTTCCTCTCTGCACCTGATCTTCTCACCTGGTTGTGTGCTGAGCTGCTGATTTTTTGGTGTGTGCCCTCATTTTCTAGGAGCCTGACTCTGCAATTCCTTCAAGCATTTAACCTGCAAGAAAGTCAGCAGTTTCCCCAACAAGACCTTACATGACCAGGCCTCCTTATTTAATACCATCTTCCACACACCCCTTCACCTTCCTTGTCTCCCATTCCTTGCAGTTTCACCCTCTGAAAGAGCACTTGGATTCAGCACCTCAGACTCATTAAATATCCACTTGCTTTCCCCTTGTTCCTGGTCTCTCACATTAAAGCATGTATTAAAAGGGGAAAAAAAATAGGAAAAAGAGAGAAACAGAACGTTCCTACAAAAAAGCAATTTCTTGGCTGGCCATTTTTTTTTAACTCCCCTCAATATGGCAGGAGATATTTATGTCTGAACAAATCCTTCTCCCTCCCAATCAATCCAGCTTCCCTTGCTTCTGCAGTGAAGTCACACTGTTTCTATCAGTCTGTTACTGTGAAAATTAATGTGACAACACAAAACGCAGCATAATGGCTAAAGGTGTGTGAAATAGTCCTGGAGAAACACAAAGTGACTTCAAATGCAAGGTATTTCCTCCTTCCCCTTTCTCCCATCCTACAAGCTGCTGCAGTTCTGAAAATGGGACAGTTTTCAAAGAGACTATATTTGCAGAGCAAAGATGGATGCTATTTTTATTGCAAATTAGCAGATTTTTTAGCAGATCCAACCTCATTTGCAAGTGAAAGTGACTCTACTTACCATGCAGATATAGGTCTTATGTTGGAAACTCATGGAAATTCATGTTTTGAACATACTTAGAGAAGAAAAAAATAGCCCCTGCCTTTATTTCTGGCTGTGACTTGCTCCAGTGAAGCAACACCAGTGGGGCAGCACATCTTGGCTGAGCTACTACATTCTGTGAGCAAGTGGGAATGAACCTGAAACAGTTTTTAGCTGTGCTCTGTGAACTTCTGGGGGCTGGGGACTTCGAGGAGTCCACAGAGAAATGAAAAAAGGTATTCAGCTGTTAGAGAGAGAAATTTTCTATCCAGGGATCCACAATTCCATTGGAAAGTTTTGAATAGTCTGCATATATATATATATATATATATATGTGCACCCAGCTGGGGTTGTCCATGGTCTGCACTGATGTGAAAAACTACAATTACAATGTAGTAAACAATAACAGGAAAAAACAATCAGTTAACAGTTAGTCCTGCAAAAAAATGCCCTTTCAGAATGCCAAAACTTTTCATTAAATTGGAAAAAAAAATCTGGTGAGTCATTTAAGCCAAGAAAAACAGTTGAAAAAAATAGGGAAATAAAGCACTGCATTTAAGTGCACTGAATCCAAGATTTTCAGTGGGTTTTGATTCTAAATGGGATTTTTCAATTAGAAGTCAACCTACAACTTGAGAAAGGTAAGCAAAAGGTTAAACAACTCCCAAATAAACCAGGAGAAAAAGTCATTACATCCCAAATGATGCCAGTTGTGTCAGGTCCAAATCCACATCACAAAAATTACCAAGAAAAAAAAATGGGGGAGTGAGAGAAAAAACTGTGCACACCTTTAAAACCCTCATACACCATTGGGGCTGGATTCCCAGAAGTGCCAGTTTGGATTTGGTTACAGCCCCACCATGAAAATGAATTAAGAAGATTAAATAAAAAGTTATAAAAATCTTCATTTTAATATGGGCATTGCAAGAAGAAAGTGAAAAATAGAACAGCAGGCAGGAAAAGCAGAGAGCTCCTATTTCAAGAAGTGATTTGAAGAGAGCAATTCCTACCTGCCAAATTTGCACATGCATTCCTTCAACCCCGAGCTGTGCAGCAGGTGTGAACCTGTTTGTACCTCTCCTGACAGCAGCACGGGGGGGAAACCAGCGGTGCAGGTATTCAGGGATGGAACAAATCCTTCTGGCAGATGCCAGCTTTGCAGGGCTCTGCTGTACATGGAAAAGCAGAAGGTGAGTGTCAGCCCTGCTGCTGTGTTGCAGCCTGACGGGCTCAGCTCTGTCTCCTCACGTCCCTGGGTGCTTTGGGGGGATACAGCTCCCTTTTCCATCGTGTCCATTAAAACAGACACACCACTTTCCTGAGCACTGCCACTGTGGACTTCAGGGAGGTTATTTTCACCACAAGCGAGTTCAAAGTCAGAGGTAAAACGTGTTACAACCACCTAAATTCATCTTACGAAAAGACGCAAATGTTTAAAGCTGAAGTTGTGAAAAAGGAAACAAAGAAAAAGGTCTCAGGGACAGCATCCCAAAGCTCCCCTGTGAATGCACATTTCACACAGGTATTTTAATGCTCCATATGCCTGTCCCAGACACCAACTCATTCCCCTTGGACTGAGGACACCCTTGGACTGGAATCGTGCTGGTTGCACTTTTACCAGCACAGGCTGTGCTGCTACAACAGAAATTACATTTTGAAAACTGAAAAACACATTTCACAGTTCTTACAGTCCTTATTTTCCTTAAGATAGGTACAGGGGATATATTTCCTTATTCCTGACAAAAAGATCAGAGTATTTTTCTGTGAGCACGAGGCAGCTGATCATTTGTAGCAGGCATGAATTATTGCAGTGTCTCCATCCAAACAAGTGAACATCTGTATCCCATTTTCACTGGCACCACGAGATACCTGGCGCAGCCCCAAAAGGGAATGTTTAGCTACAAGGGTTTAAAATATGCATTAATTTGCTGTTGTGTTATCTTCTGGTATTCTCAGCTTTTGAAAAAAAACCAAAAAACTTTATCAGTGAAGTCCTCCCACTGTCTATTTGCCTTGCTCTGGCCCAGAATGAAATGAATTAAGTAAAACAGTTTTGAAAGCCTCATTTGTTTTCCCTCCTGAGGAGCAATGCTTATGGAAGCCAGTTGGAGCAGGACTCTGGGGAGGATGGGACATTTCATGTCCCTCCCTCTGCTGCTGCTTCTCTGCAGAGGGGGACTGTTAGTTTATTCAACCCTCCCAAGGACAGTATCACTGGGAGAGTGATGTTCAACAATCCAAGGGTGGGGGGTCTATGGAAAGGAAGTCTGGAAGCTCTTTTAGTCCAGTGTTGCATCCTTGGCTTTTGAAAATATGTTTTTGTTGAAAGCAAGGTGTGTTTTCCCAGCAGATCATTATCTACAGCCATCAGCCAACTCGTGTAAATCTCCAGGGCAGGAAAGCTCCTTTCTGTGGCTGTCAGCTCAGCTATGACCTTACATCCAGAATCTGCTTGGGATGAAAAAACCTTCTGCTAATGAAATTATGCTTTACTTAGTTGCTTAAATTTACCTGGTCCCTCCTCTCTGCAATCCCAGCTGGATGCCCCCACCTCAGACAGAAGCTCTTCTGGGGTGATCCCTATTTCACCATGACTGGCACTGGAGGCAAGGGGAGTGGGGATCACCCCAGCAGTGTCCTCAGCTGCTGGTTCCAGTCTGTCCAGTTCAGAAACCATCCTTCACCTTCCAACCTGCCCCAAACTTCAAAGAAATCATAGATACCTCCTTTATATCCTTTCTTAGCACTCCCCATTTCTAATGATTTCTGTTTAAAAGGGAAAAACACAGCCTCAGCACCAGTGTGTGCTGTCTGCCTGCCTTTTATCTCATATTCCCTGGCTGTTTACACCCATTTGTAGCTTCCCATCAGGGCTATGGGGAAGGGGGTGCCCATTTTCCCTGCATTTGTACAAGCACTGAACAGCAGGGCTTTACTCTAAGCTGCTGGAGCTCTTAGGGGGTTACTGCCAGTTGTACCACTACTGCTTTGGTCAGTCATGGTGGCTGCACTACTGTGATGCCTCAGGTTTTAGCTTTTCTATTTTTCAGATTCTGTGCTGTTTTAGTGTGCAGCTCTGAGCTTCACAAGAGGGGATGCTGAGCTCTCTGCACAGATTCCTGCTCCAGCTGGGGACCAAGGACAGATGATCCAAACCTCAGGCCCAAGAGCACAACCAAAGTGGGCTGGAGAGAGAAAAACAAGCAGGATGGGACTGCCTGGGCTAAAGCTGGAATGGGACAATGAACTCCAAGGTGCAAATGGAGCAGAAGTGATCCCAGGGAGAGCCCCCGGGAGCGGCCGTGCATTTTGGGGCCATTTTGGTTCCTCTTGGGTGCAGCCCTGGCTGGGCTCTGGTGCTGCCCAAGGTGGATCCATGGAGGAGATCCTTTTCATAAATCCCTGCTTTATTCTGTAGCTCTGTGCAGCCTCTGCCCTAGGTCAGCCTTCTCAAGGCATCACTGACTGCCTTTCCACAGCCACCAAGTGCTCAGTCACCACCCCATTTGCTAGAGGGACTCCTGAAATCGAAGCCACTGTCACCTCAGTACTCAGTGACAGTTTCATTAACACCTTCTCATATGTGACTCCTCTCCAGTTTAACTCCCTGGGACAGGTGAGTTAGGCAGACATGGACATTTCCCCTGACAGATTAAAAATATTCTGGGTCACTTCTCTAATATTTTGCTGCATGTGGAAGTCACTCAATCCTTCAGCTACACTGAGAGGGACAAAATGTGCTTGGCACGGGCTGCAGAGCAGGGGGAGCAGGGTCCCTGCTGAGGCAGCTGTTCCTGCACAGTCCTGCTGGGCACCCCCTGTGCTGGCCACACAGGAGGAGCTGCAGCAAACTCCTCCAAATGGGAAGATGAGAAAAGTCCTTGAGTAACAACTTGGCCTTTCTCCATAGCTGGGAAACTGAGGCACCCAAGGCAGATGACTGCATCTAAGCCACAGATGGCCAGAGGGTTTCAGGCAAAGCTGGGTACCAAGTTTTGATCCAAGCTATTTAGACCACACATCATGTCTGATGATTAAAATGATGGTATTAATACTCTGCTTCAAACCCTGCTTGGCTCTGGAATAAGAGACAATTAAAATGGTAGGAAAGTTCCTGTTATTAAATGTACACAGCAAAGCTGAACTGACAAATAAGAAACAAATTCACAAATATTAGTAAACAGCATGTTGAACTATAGAAATAAAGAGGAAAGAAGTAAACAAGGCCATGTCTCCATAGAAAAATAGAGTTACACCAGTACAGCTATAAGTACTGGAAACCTCTCATCTCAGGGCAAGGAGGCCTTTTGGGCCATGGCTTCAGAAATTAGGTAGTCTACAAATAGTCTTGCTTTTAAGTGTCTTCACTCAGGAGGATATTAAAAAAAAAAAATCTGTATAATTTAGAGTCACCCTTCACCTGATACTGAGTATTTTCATAGACAAAGTGGAAGCCTTGTCAGAGCCCCTGTGCAAATAAACTCTCTCCACTTTTTGGAGGATTCTCCATGCAGGATCCTCTCCAGTGCTGCTCCCCGAGTGTTTACTGGTTGTTAACTGTGCTCCCTCACAGCCTCCAATCTCGGAGAGCATCAAAGGGGAAGGAATGCCACTTGCCTAAACGTGATAGACTATTGCTGCAGGCAGGAGTAACTTGTGCTGTCAGTGTTCAATTAGCACCAAGTTAAACTAAATGTCTTGTGAATATTTCATAACGATCTGCCAGCCTCGTATCTGAACTCTCTGGCTTTTACCAAGCCATTTCCCTTCCAAAGTGACATGATGTGGAATTAAAGAGGAATGATGAGCCAATCTCGCTTGTTTGAGTATCTGCTCAAGAATTACGCTGTATAACTAAAAAGTAGTAATAATTTTTAAAAAGCACAAAATACCCCAGCAACAACTGTCACCTAAAATTATCCTTTGATAATAAACTGTCTTTGAACAAAGTGGGAGTTTACACACAGTTCTTTTTCTGACTGTAAATTTATTGCAGCTTTCCCATTCACTTTGCAAGTTGCAGGAGCTGATGTAAGCTTTTATATTTCCCATTTGTTTTTCACACAAAGCCGAGGAGTTAAATGGGTTGGAATAGACCTTAAAAGCCGGGGCTAACTTTGACTTGAAGTGCTGAATCTGTGGCAAGCACCAGGTGAGCTGCAGGAGCGAGCCAGCCTGGGCTGTGCTGTGCTGCGTGCGAGAGGCAGCAGCTCCGCTGTGGGATCTGGGGCAGAAAAAACCCCACACAAATGCAAATAACTCGGTGCTGCAAGCCAGCCACTATGCAGACACGCAAATCCCAGGCTGCAAAGTAGCTGTGGGATCTGCCTCACCTGCCTGGGGGTCCTGGAGCACTGTCCCCAGGGAGCTGACTCAGCCTCACAGCAG
Organism: Urocynchramus pylzowi; assembly: GCA_013397555.1. NCBI lineage: Eukaryota > Metazoa > Chordata > Aves > Passeriformes > Fringillidae > Urocynchramus > Urocynchramus pylzowi. The sequence continues at coordinate 57,195 of VZRH01002494.1, forward strand.
GAATTGGAGTATCCACTGAGCCCTGGCACAGTAGGAGAGCTCCAGGAAGCAGAGGCAGCAAAATCTCAGAGGTCAGTGTGTGCTGATTGCTCACAGTCCCCTCTGAAGGACAGAGGCCTCCTCCAAAGAGGAAAGGTGCCACAGGGCACCAAGAGTCTTTCCAGCTGGGGCTGCCAACAAGGAGATCAGTTGGTTCCAACACTAATGGAGCAAAGCCACCAATTCACATCACCCCATCCATCACAGCCCCAGATGATAAATGACCCTGGGTTTGCACCAGCCTGGGCTGATGATGCTCTGCAAAACACAGCCAAATTGTCCAGCTCTGCTGGCTGAGGACATGGTCCCCTCAACCGAGGAAGGGCAGGCTGAACTAGAAACTTCTGCTGGCCTGGCTACACAGGCTGGGATGAATGTTCCAGGGCAGTTCCTAGGCACGAGCAGAACAAGTGCTGAGAGAGGTTTTTAAGTTAACTCAGCAAGTAAAGAGCAATGGTGAGTCTGAAATAACCACAGGGCCTGACCCATTTCCCTTGGCCAATGCCATGGCTCCTGTCACCCAGCAATGCTGCCTTTGGGTCTGGGGTCTCATCACCCCCAGATTCTACAGGAAAATAGTTACCACTCATTAGCTATCTACCCATAAAGAAAAAAAAAATATAAAAGTCACACCTCTTTTGGCAGTTAAGGCTTGGTAAGAAAAGCCACATGGGAGCTATTCTACAGCACTGAATGCAATAGTTACCTGTTGCTGCAGCTGTATTGATGTAACAGATAAAACTTGTTCCTATAGGCAGGATCTGGGCTTTACCATTTTCAGAACAGCATAATATATAAATGTATAGCAGCTGTTCCCCTTGGAGCCCAGTCCTTGCCCAGTTTGACCACTCACTTTGCTGGCACAGCCCCTGCAGGAGCTTGGGACCCACGCTGCCCATGGCCAGGGGAGCTGCTGCTGGCCCTGCAGAGACACTCCTGTCCCAGACAGCCCAGCTGGGGCAGAGACCACAGCCAGCCACAGCCTCCTTTGTCCCCAGGGCCCTGCAGGGCTGCACCCCATGGCCCAGGTCCCACAGACACAGCTGGCTCCATCACCATGGCACAGCTTCTAGTGCAGGGTGCTGCAGCAGAGAAACACACAAAAATACCCTGGAAAAGAGTGGGGGAGATGGAGGGAGGAGGGCCAGGGAACGCCAGAGATACCAGAGACACCTGGAGAGATAGACCCAGACCTGGGGGAGAAAACCAGACACAGTCTATCTTCAGGGCCAGGGCACTGCTGTTAAACCCTACACCAGGACATGCCAATTAATGCCCCTCCTTCCCAGATAATGAGGGAGTTGGCTCTGCTGGAGAGGGGGATTGGCAGGAAGCCCCATTCCCTCCTCTCCACTCCCACCTGAGTGATCTGCATGCTGGCTGTGGGGGATGAAGCCCAGTGCAATGATGTTTAAAGGCTCCCATAATTTGTTTAACAGACCTGAAGACCTACCAGCATTTAACTGCTGCAGACATCGATGGATTACAAACAGCAAACCAAACCCCAGCGTGGCTGGGCTGGAATATTAATCCATCCCTTCAAGGGCAATGGAAACAGGGAAGATCCCACAGATCACTAGGAAGGGGGGACTGGGCTGTGGACAGGCAGCCTCGTTAACCCCAGCCCTTCCCAGCTACAAACACTGACATTTACCCTCCCCAAAAGGCTGAACTAATATCCTGATAGTGCTGCTGGCACCCTTCCAGCAGATGGTTTTGTACATAGACCTGTTGGGGTTTTTGACACAGTCACTTGTCTGAGTGCCAACATCTGAAAAATAACTCAGGCCTTTTATGGCTCTAAATTTGAGGCTTTGGGGACTTTTTCCATTTTTTTCCTTGTTAGACCATCACAAAGAATGCAAATACTACTAAAGTCATGGAATATATTTCCCTGATTGTGTGTTCAGCTGTACAGCAGTTGCCAGGGTAAATTCAAGGATGTGCTTTAAAATGCCAAAATATATTAGTAACACTTGTCTGTGAAAATAATGATTATAGGAAAGGGATTTATTTGTAAACCTTACAGAAAAAACACAATTCATCCCATATTTTGCTGTGGAAAAGTCCCACATGAATTGAACCTTCAGCTGGTGAGCTGAAAATTGCAGGAGCTGGAAAAACTCCAGGGGCTGGAACACTCCCAATGTCACCAGAGCATTTCCGACCCACCCAGTCCCACTGGCTTTTAGCAGGTTGTTAGAAATAATCAGAAGGCTGTAAAAATAATATTTCTGACTTGATTAACGTGATGTTCCAGTCTGCTGTTGGGTTTTGTCCTTGATAATCAGAGGGCAGAGGCAGATGCTGAGTGTGCAATCACCAACCACCAGTCTGTGTGTCAGCCCCCAGCACAGACAGAGGGGAAAAAAGAAAGGAAAGGGATCCGAGGGGAGAGTCACAGCAGAAATAATTATACCACTCTAAGAGGGAACAGCACATCTGCAACTCCTGTGAACGAGGGGCCCTGGCAGGACAGGGAGTGAAGAAGGGCTTTGCTGTTCCCTCACCTGTCAGAGGTGCTCATCCATCACCAGGCACAGGGAGGAGTGTGACAGTCACTGAATTAAGGGCCCTCAAAGCCTGAGCCTGTGCCATGGCATGGACACAGCAAAGGAGCCACAGCACCCACAGGGGCACAAAAAGATTCCCAGGACTCCCATTGCCCAGGCAAGACTCCTGGCCTTTGGCTGCACTTGGACTCCAGAGAGGACTGGCCAAGGATCAGCTCCTGCTCCTCTGCACAGGGAGGTCTCAGTGTCCCTGGTGTCCCTCAGCCACTGCAGAAGGTCCTACAGCAATCCCAGCTTTTCCTGCCAAACACATTCCCCTGGCTCCCTCTGGAGCAGGCACTGCCAGCAGGGTGAGGTGGGCACTCCCTGCCTCTCTTTGCAGATCTCTGTGGTTGGAACCCATGAAAAATCCTATTTTTTTTTTTTTTAATAGTTCACCTGGTACTTCCAGGTTTCTGTGAGATATTTTATTGCATTAGTGTTGTCAAATGGTGACATTTCTGAGTGTAAGTCATAGGGTTGTTGTTAATGCCAATTTAATGGTGCTAAAATGATTAAATATGGCAGGCTTTTAAATAATGAGGTACATAAAAGGTGTTAATAACCTCTTAAGTGCTTTAATAATATTCTGTGCTATCATAAAATGTTAGTAATTGGACCTCTTAACTTTCATCTGCCATAAAGTAATGAAAGAAAAAAATCTCAACAGAGGCACTGAATGGCTGAGGATTTTGCTTAAATAAAATAAAAAAATTGAACAATGGTAAAACTGAGCCCTATTTGTTAAAAAAGAAAAAAAAAAGAAAAAAAAAAAGAAAAAAGAAAAAAAAAGGAGAAAGAATTAACTGGAAAGCCCAGCGGAACATGCATTTTAATATCATGCAAATTCTTAGCATTTCCAAAAAATGTGTTTGGTGTAAGGTGCTGCAAGAACAAAGGATCCCAATGAAGGCACGATGGCTCAGTGCTAAACCCAACATCCAAGGAGCTGCTGAGTCTGACGTGAGACAAACCTGTGTGTCACTTGTGGAGTTAGAAACAGCAGTTTTCTTGTACAGAGGATCACAGAATCTCCTGATAACAGAGCTGAGCTCCGCCTGGGCTGCTCTTGCAGCTGAGCAGAGCTTCTTACACAGGTTAAAACCAGCAGATCTGCTCCTGTGAAAGCTCTTCTGGGACAGACAGGGCTGCAAACCCCAGCATTTCAGAGGAAGTGCAAGTGATAAGGGCTGAAGGATCCTTCAGTGCCCCCACAGGTAATGAATTCTCGATGCTGAGCAGCACCCACTGAAGCATGAAACTGGATTGACCGCATGCGGAACAGCCAAACGTAATTAAAATTCTAAACAGGGAGGCCAAATAGGAATATCTAAATAAAATTTGGACAGGATCCTGGGTAAGCAGCAGCTTCAACAGAAAAGGCCAGAGGTCTGTAAAATCCCCTCCAGGCTACTGCTTGAATCCCATCCAGCAAGTAGCTAGAGGAGCTGCAGCAGTGTCCATAAAATGTGCTGACACTGGGCTGGTGTTGCCTTAAAAGGCTCCCCAGGATAATGTCCAGGGATGTTCCTTAGGTCCCCTCCTCCCAAACAGCAATCCAACCCAATCAAATTATTGTGAGAAACCTGCATCAGCAAAATAACTTTCATTAATGGGTATTTGCAGGTTCCTGGCTCAGTGGCTCTCAGGGAAGCCTTTTAAGGTCTCTTTAGCTGCTGCCTGATGTGCTTTGCTTTTCTTTATTGCCTGTTAACATGTGCACCCAGTTCTTTTAAAGAACAGGTGCTTTGAGCTGACTCTAAAATAAAGGGAATCAGAATTTTGGGGCTAACCATGTAAGAGAGGTGTAACAGAGCCCTCTTGAGCCATGAATCCCACCCCTGTGAAGCACTGGGCGCTGCGATTTCCCCAGCCTCTATTTATAACATTTCGTCACACAGCAGGGAGGGGGCACAGGCCCACGTGAGCCAGGCAACCAATGCTCAGCAGGAACAACACCAGGGAACAACAGAAGCCAAGAGTTTGCCCATAGGCATTGAAAAATTATAACGAGCAAATCGATTTTGAGTAGTCTAAATTTGCTTGGAGATAAATCAGGAGCCGAGCAAATGCTCTATCTAACAGAGAAATGATTCACCAAGTACAGTGTTCCTGGAGCCAGAGAATGCTCTTGGCTGCTCTGAATGCTGGCTTTCTATTTATTTATTTATTTATTTATATATTTATTTATTTCTCAGACAAGACCATTATTATTTTCTTGTTACAGGTCTAGTGCTGATCCCACTGTCATTGACAAATTCTCCATTAGTTTCAATGAAGGACTTGGTCTTCTAAAAGCAATTTTTCATCAATACCTAAAGTACTTCCTTGACTCTCATATTTAAGGGTGAGACTCTGCTCTCCACCCCTACCCAGCACAGCTACAATTTGCAAAGTCCCTCTATTTCCCACTGCAGGCCCCAGCATCCCAGAATAGGATTGTATTTCTTCTTAGAGAGATGCTCTCTGCTTCATTTGATGTGCCCATTACTTGAAAACTGTCTCTCCTTTTGTCCATTAGCTAAATTCTGGATGAGCTTATTATTCTGCTTTGGTTTGTAACAATCCCACTGGATCCATCTCTATGCTTATTAGGATTTTAGAAATGCAATCTAATTTGTGCTAAAGCATACAAATTCGGCTCCCCTATGATCTATGCTGTTCAACACCCCTCTCCTCTGTCTGCAGCACAGCTCTGATCTCTGCACATCAGTGGCAGGAGCAGTGATGGGGTACAGGCCAAGCAGGGACCCCCACTGAGAGAAATATCTGAGCTCTGGTGAGCTCTGGGACCAGAAGTGAAACCATTTGGTTACAGGTAGCTCTACTGAATTCCTTTTCAACTCCCCATGAAATACTCATTTCTTCAGCTTGACTGGAAATCATCAAGCTCCTTTGGGTGGCCCTGAGAGCAATCTATTTTGAACAAAGTTCCTGGAATCAAAACATGGGCAAAGCCAAAGAGATGCTCATGTGCTTTTTACGCTCATTCTCTTGTGGTTTTTTGTCTCACACCAGTTCAGACTGCAGCCAGTGCAAGTCCCAGCCCTGCTCTGAGCACATCTTCACCAGCACAGAGAAACACAGCCAAACAGCTGGCAGGGCCTGGTTGATGGTGTTGATTGGGTAAGTTAATTAAGAGCAGAAGCTATTTGGAGCTAGGATAGGTTAAAAAAAAAATACACAGAGCAAGTGTTTCATTTTGTGATTTGATAGCTTTGGTTTCTGGAGAAACATCTCCAGCCATTACACTGAGCTTCAGTGTGGCTGCAGCACAGCACAGACATGGCACAGTCACTTCAAGTTTCTTCCTGATTTCCCTGAGAAGTCCCTCAGGCCATCCCAATACCTGAAAACAGTCACCTCCTCTGGTTCCCCACCTGAGCTTTGTCCCATTTGACCACAGATCATTCTCGCCCCACCAGAGAAGAGCCAGGACACAGTGACGCCAAGGAAAAAGGAAAAAGCTTTTTCTCCCTTCATTCAGTCAGAGTCCAGACTGGGCTCTGCAGTGGGCAAGGAGAGCAGAGGGATGGCCACCAGCAGCTCCTGGGACACTCCTGGAGCCACAAGAGCCACCATGGATGGTCAGTGGCACTGCCACGATGACAGGGCCACCCTGGCCACCAGCTTGGGCAGCCTGGGCTCTTCTCATCAAGGCTAAGTAGCAAATACTTGGTTTCTCCAAACTCCCTACTAACTTCCACAAGCCTTGTCCTCCTAAAGACTCTCTGAGTATCATTTAGTGCTTAATAAATGCTCTGCCTCTTGAAAAAGAAGGAGATAAAATCAATAAAGTGCCTGCAAAGTTGCTTTGTACCGTCTCACATGCATATTTAGAAACCCTCTCTTCCCTGCCACTCACCTCATGGATCTATTCTTGGAGGATAAAAACTGGGATATACTTTGCAGCCAAAAGTAAAGTCATAAAGAAGTTTGCTCACGTTCCTCGACACATGAGATATAGAGTTAATTAAAAATTGTTCTCTGTACAACAGGTTTGTTTCACTGGAAAATGTCACTGATGTAAGGCTGTTCTACTCTTGTTGCCAACTACATTGAATTGACTCCATTATAAGCTTACTCCTCCCCCCTCCCCATTACTTTTCTTCCAATAATAAACCAGAGAGGTCTTAGAGCCCACTTTTTTATTGGAAAAAGTGCATTAGGATTAGCTGGGTTGGAGCAGTCATTTTCTGCCCCTCCAGTCCCTATTTATCTGTGGCTCTACAGAAGCAGCAAATACTTGCTCCAGTCCTGCACAGTATAAATGAGATTTTTGATCCTACAGGCATGGTGCTGTTAAAAGATTTTTAATTAGATAAATACATTTTATAAAAAGATTTTGCAGAATAGTTGCCTCTAGCAACTGTAACAATCTCGAAGCTTCATCTTCTAAAAGGAAAGAAAACTCTTGCAGGAGGCTGGTTGTGTTATATAAAAATGAAAGATGGTATTACAGAATTAATAGTTAGGGGCCAATGGAAATACAGTCCCACTCCTGGAAACGGGAGTTTGTTTCATTACTGACTTCAAACAGCACATGGATTTGTGCTCTAATTTTTCCAGCCAGATTGCCAAGTGTCAGCCCTGGGCTGGAGGAGTAGCTGGACCAGGCTGGAGGGAGATGTTTCCACAGCTGCTGAGCCCCCGAGGGGAGTGCTGGGCTCTCCCTGTGCTGTGCCCTGCTGCTTCCCCAGCTCAGAGCGTGTCACCATAACCCCCTTTGAACACAGAGCCTGCTTTCCTTGCCTGCCAGCCATCCTGGAAGTGTCCTTCAGCTCAGGGAGCGCTCTGGTGGCTGTCCCTCCCTCCCAGCCATCCTGGAAGTGTCCTTCAGCTCAGGGAGCGCTCTGGTGGCTGTCCCTCCCTCCCTGAGCATGGAGAACAAGCAGTGTCCCACAGGCATTGCATGCCCAGGGTGCCCTGCCTGGCAGGCACAGAGGAGGGATCCCAGCCCTACTGATGCCACCAGCTGTCAGGCCTCAGAAGGAGCAAGGTGAAGTGCAGACATGTGCCCAGTTCATGCCCAAGTGACAAGAACTGCTCCCATGCTCTTTCCCATCAGCTCGGAGCCGTGGCTCCAGGCCGCTCCGGGCCGCCACGGCCCCGAAGGCCTCACTGCTGTGGGGCAGGGACTCCACAGGACTTTCCCTCTTCCCCTTTCACATGCCAGTGAGTGAAGCCTCACAATATGTTGTCAAGGTGGGGAGTTTTATCCCTGCAGGCTCAGTGCAGGATAGCAGCTGGAATGGGAACTTTTCCATGCTCACCCCCATAGTCAGTATATTTAGCCCTGACCTAGAAAGACCATCCTTTCTAGGGCTGAGTTGTGATTCAGACAGTCTGCTTGCTGAGCAGAGACTGCCAACTGTGCCGAATCATAGCTGATTAGAGGTGGGAGAGAGCCTGAAAAACAATACACCCAGGCAAATGCAGTGGGTTTGGAGCATTTCATGGAAATTATATTTAACACCATTCTGGTGACTTAAAGAAAAGTTAAAACAAACAACCCTCGCACCTTCCAAAATAACCCTACCTGTCTCTGGTGGGAGAGGGGAGACTTGCAAAGGGTTGCTATTTTAAATCACAGTGGAACGGGGTAAAGAAAGAATATACATGTAGGTAGATCCATACATAGGTGTAGATACATGCACACACATCTCCAGATGAAGCAGGGGACTCATTGTCTGAGAAAGGAAGGGTGGACAGAGAAGCAGATACTTTTTTTTTTGCATTTTAAGGGAAATTCTACCTTGAAGCAAAACAAATTCAATTGTGTCTAAAGGGAAACAAGAACAAAAGAAAAAAAAAAACAACATGAGAAGATGTCTGGAGACATCATGCTCGCACAGAAATGTCTGCTGGCAGGTCAAAAAGTGTCCCATCAGCCCAGCGTGGGACTGGAGCTTGTATCCCACAGGCAATTATCCTCTGCCTGCAGACACTCTCAGGCCATCCCCAGGATTTGAAGCAGAAATCTTATCTGCAGGCCTGTGAGAAAGCAGAAGGAGGCACACGTTGTACTTACACACCAGTAAAACAACCAGGGAGTTTAACTGGAAAACACTGCACAGCCCAGCCTGGAAACAGCAGAACAGGAGACTAAACACAACAGTTTAACAAATAATTACAGGTTCTTTATACGGCCTAGAATTTGTAATCCACCTTCATCCACTTCTCTTTGCACAGTTTAGAATTACAATGCCAAAGGGATCACAGGGAATCATGAAATAATGTCCTGCATTTGAGTGCAGAGCAGACAGTCTCGGGTGGTTTTAGATACTCTTTTCATGAAACATTTACCATGTGGCACCCAAGTGTTCCCTCCATTGTACCTTGGCAAACACAGCGGACACGCTGGTACAGGCACTCACACACACAGGATGTTTGCAGACATTAAAAGTGATGAGGAAAAAAAAAAAAACAAACCCTGACCTGGATAAGTTCTCCTCGATTTAAATTCAGTAAAGTGTGGGCATTGAATATTATCTCCATAATAAATTTGCCACGCCATAAAACAGAGTGGGGAATCAAGAAGCAATATCTTGCATTTCAACAAATGCTCAGTCTCTGAGGACCCCCACCATCCCTTGGTATGTAGGAATACAATTTATCATCTGTATTTTTCATCTTAACTGCATAAAGAAGAGGGTATTATGGCAGTGGTGCTGGACTGATATTTGGGGGACTGTGAATCCATTACCTGCAACAGACTCCCTGACTCCTCAGTAAGCCCCAGCTGCTTGGTTTCCCATCTGCATTTCCGTTTAAGAGAAACGTTAAATGATTGTCAAAAATATTTGAGGAGTCAAAAAGGAAACAGAAAATATCTGAGGTCAAATAAATACTGTTTGACTATAAATTAAAAGGGGATTTTATATTTTAAGTGGATTTTAAACACTTATAAATAATTCTGGGAGGAATTGCAAACTGGCAGCTACTTAAAAACACCTTCAAAGCCATTTCACCTTTTAAATTTTTTTTTTTTTTTTCCTTACACAACTATTTTGTTAAACTAACACTGGTTTGGGAAATACTGCAGGATTGCCTACTCTGCATTTTTTTTCCCCAATAAATGACCAACAGCATAGACTCAGATCTAATAATGAAGATTTTTTTAACAAAGTACGTAACAAAGGCTTTACTTTAGGCATAAGCTCAAATCGTTTGGTTTTAGCGAGTTAAGCACAATTAAGGAACTGCCAAGTGCTTTGCTGGGGGAGTCTGGAGTCAAGCACCCAGCGATGGGCTGAGTGGGGAGAACATGGTGAAAAGTGGAAATAAAGCATGAATAAACAGAAAATAAGCATGGCACTTGGAGATTGTGCGCTTTGCTGGTAGAGTATTTCTAAGGTGTGTTTTGTATGTTTGAAAAAATCCTGTTATTCAGGAGCCTGGAATTGCTCTTCCATCCCCATTGCTGATGAATAGCAGAGGCACAGCATGCAGCCCTTTATTCCGAGGGAACCTTAATCACTCCCCTCCCGAAACTGCTGCTCCATTTGACTGACAGAATTAGAAGCAATCCACATATTGGAGGGGAAAAAAAGAAAGGCAGACCCATTTGGTTGTCAGACTGTGGGTACATACACAAAGCTTTTAGCAAAAAAAAAAAAAAAAAAAAAAAAAAGAAAAAAAAAAAAGAAAAAGTTTTTGCCCTCNTCAGACTGTGGGTACATACACAAAGCTTTTAGCAAAAAAAAAAAAAAAAAAGAAGAAAGAAGAAAAAAGAAGAGAAAGTTGTTGCCCTCCTAAATGACATCTATATTAATGACATGAATGACAGGCTTAAGGGGAAAATTATAAATCTTTCTTTCCAGCTTTTCTTTTATTGCCCAACCATATATTTCATCTTTCCAGGGAGCAGGGCCATTAAGCCCAGAGCTGAGAGATGTGAGAGCTGTCGAGAAGCTGCAGCCAGGCCCCTCTGGAGCAAGGAGCAGCTCTGGGTCTCTCTGCCCCAGGTGAGACCATGGAGCACCAACAGCACCAACCTAACCCAGGCCAGCATCCCTGCTTGGCAAAGGAGAGCACCAGGCACTCAGGAGGGCTGTGCTCTTGGCCAGGGATCCCAGGAGCCCTGGAACTCCCACTGCTTGGCACTCCCCACTCCTCCACACCCTGTTTCAGAGCAGAGGGGATGTTCTGCCCCTGTTTTTATGGCAGAACAACTCTCTGGGGCTGCAACCTGCCAGCAGCAGCACCCAGGGTGACCCCAAAGCCCCCAAAGCCCCTGCAGGATGTTCTCTGTGTTGGCAGCAGTGGCTTTTCTGTCTCTGTGAAGGAGCTTTGGACTCCTGATAGAAAGAAGAATGTTGGCTCTCCTTTCCCATGCCATACACGAGGCTGCCTCTGGCTCCAGAGTAGCCACAGATTTCTGCATTTCTGCTTTGTTCATTTTCCTATGCAGTCTCCAGGGAAAACAAGAGGAAGACAAAGAAACCCCAGTGTCTTGTGGGATCACAGACACAGATGTAATCATCTTCAGTTAAAAATAATTCCTTTAAATGTCCCTAGAGCGAGTTCCATTTTCCCTGGAGGTGATACATAACTAATAAAACTGATGGACCCCCTCTGCAGTTGGGTGTTTGTGTGTATATTCATTTACACATACACATATTAATTCTTCTTTTTCCATAGGAGCCTCCAGTGAAAGATCATGATGGTCATGTGGAACTGCCTGTGCTCAGACACACTGCAAAGATACTTCCTTGGGTTTTATTGTCTGTGACCACTGTACTTATATTTTATAGCAGCCTAATTACTGACAATCCCCTTTAAATGCTGACATGCAATGCTAAGTTATTCTGCAGGTGAATGAGCAGATGTAACAGTTCTCTGTGTTCTCTAAAATTGTGTAGTAGTATTAACTGGATTTGTCAACAGCAGTACTGTCTGGAGAAATTATTCCATTTATAAAAGGTCCTTGATTTCCCATCACCAGTAGCCCCAAATCTGCAGTGTTTGGGGAATGGTTATGTCATGGAGGAAGTGGAGGATTAAAAAATTAAATGGGTTTGTTTGAAACCTCCCACACTGCTTAGTTTATAACAATAAAAGGCAATGATGGTTCCTTAAAAATCAATTGAGGGGGTAGAATTAAGAAAAAAAATTAATAATCCAGGTGAGGCTATGTCTGGCTCTCTGGCTCTACCTGTGCTACACTCTCTGGCTCTGCACTGTGCCCTAACAGATACAGTCCCAATCTTTTTCTAGCACTGCTACCATAGATAATAAAACTAATTTAATCTTCTGTCACTCTTTTCATTTTAATGGACACCCAGAGATTTCACAGCCATAGGAGAACAGTGCACAAAACCACATCTTTTCTGGAACAAAGAGACACGGAAAAAGAAAAATCTTGTGTGGAAATGCCAGAAGAAACATTGTCATGAAAAACAGGCTTTAAATATTGAAAACATATAAAGGACAACATACAGCACAGGAGAAACAGGCTGAATAAAACATGCTGCTATTAAAGCCCTGGAGCTCAGTCCTGGAGGGATTTGCAATTTCCCAGCGCAGGCTGTGATTTTTCAGGGATTCTGAGTGCCACTGGAAGGGCTGCAGAGCAGTCCCCGTGCTGTGACAGGTAGCAGCTCCCTCCCAGGCTCAGTCTGGCACATTAAAACCCAACAGGATCTTTCTTTTTTCAGCTCAGTGCCTCGGAGGCTCTCACACGTTTCCTTACCCCCTGCTCATCCCACCCCGGCGATAAGCGCAGTATAAATAGCTACCAGTAGATGACAGATAGAACATGGACATGACAACAGTGTCCTCCCCCTGCTCCCACAGCCGGCACAGCAATTTCTGTCGTGATCCACTCCTTCCTGGGACTGTGGGAGCACAGTGGTGCTGGCAGGAGTCGAGCTGACTCCAGGCAAACTCCTCATGCTGTCCCCAAAACCCCATCCGAGGTGAACGTGCAGGTGAATATTTAGCTGAGCAAAGTAATAACCTCGGGGTTAATGAGGACTTGGCATAATTTAAGGGATGGTCATAACTAGGAATCTATGTCATTTGCTCAGTGCTTCAGCGAGCTCCCTCTTTGGCTCTTTTTTTCCCTAAACCCCTGCAGCACTGTTATCCAGCTCAGGGATAATGGAGGGGATTAAAAATCGGCTCCTCATCTCTTGCTAATTCTGCTTGCTTCACTGTCCTATATCCAAAGCAACAAAATAGGGGCAGGATGTCCAGCTTTGGGAACCATCATTTGGTTTGACTGGCAAGAGGCCAGGGAAGAGCAGAAAGGAGTGATAAGAGATGTGGAAAATATGACCTGTAAGGAAAGGTTGTAGGAATTGGGTTTGTTTAGTCTAGAGAAGAAAAGAGTGAGGAAAGATTTGATAAGAGGAAAGATATGACAAAAGTCTTTCAACATTCAGAAGTTTGTTATAAAGAGAACAATACTCTTCTTATTCCTTCAGAAGTCACCTTATTTGCAGCAAAGCCTGGGGTTAAGGCATCAGGAAAATGTCTTTCCTACATGCAGGAGCAGGGAAGTCCTGGACAGGCAGTTCTGCTCTTTCAGAACAGGTTATCGAGGCACATTCCTCTGACAGGCTCCTCCTGGACACTCAGTCCAGGCTGTGCCTTTGGGGATGTGACCATGTGCAGCTGCCACATTTTGGCAACTGCCTTCACATGCACATGGACACCCAGAGCAATGGCCAGAGTGTCCTGGTGAGGACATGAGCCCTGGCCCGACGTCAGAAGAGAACTAGCTTGCAGAAGTCAATCCCCAGTCCTGCAAAGCTGCAAATATTTCACGAGGTTCACACAGCCTCAGACTCCACAGGCTTGGCAAGGCCTGCCCAGCCACTCTCCTCACGAGCTGTAAAGAGCCTGCATTCAGCCCTGAGCTGGCAATGTGTTGAAGACACATGGGGCAGAAAAGAAACCAAACTTGCTCTGTTTAGACTGACATTGGCTCCCCACTGTTGACAGCACTCCAGACTTGGGGTCTGGTCTTTCTTCCATTGAATTCCACAGGGAATTTTTCTGTTGGCATCAGTGGGGGCAGTAATAAGCCATTGTATCTGTCAGTGCAGATTGCCAGTGGAAGACAAACTGGAACTGCTAAGTGCTGTCTGTAATGAGAGATCATTTTTCCCCTCTCTCCTCCTCTCTCTCATGTCCATTTTCAGACCATAACCACATTTTAATGAATAAAAAGTTGTTGTTTCAAATCCTTGCAGAACTGCAGTCTCTGCCAAGACTGTTTTTCTTCTGGAAAGACAGATGCATGTGCTCACATTATGGTAGTAGTTTTCTGCATGCCATATATTTTCAGTGATGTTCATGAAACTAGAATTAGTGACACTAATAATGACAAATCAGAGGGCTAATATTGTTTAACCCTGTTAAAGAGTGTTATTACATTTACATGTTCCCACAGAGTAAATGCTGTTCAACTCAGACATATGTCTTGCTATCTGTTTATTTTTATGAATCAGAAATGAATCAGCAGTCAAAGAGTGTCCTGTAGATTTACTTGTCTCATATACCATTTTAGAAGGGGGAAAAAACCCCTCTAGTAGGGCTCACAGAATCATTTTGTATTCAGTAGAGGCATAATAGTACTATCAAATTAATTCTAATCAATAAGAGAGACTATTGCAGGTCTGCACAGACTAACCCCAAAATGCTGGGCCATTGAGGGGGTCAGCCTGTGCTCCTGCTGGTGTAACACTCATTCCTATTCTGAGAGTGAAGGCAAAACTACACCTTCAGATCTGATCTCCTGTGTGCAGCTGTCTGGTTTTCACTGTTTGTGAGCAGATACAGAACTGCCTTTCCCTCAAGCCAAAGAGTCTTTCAGGATGCAAAAAGCAAAGGCACAGTGTAATCTGCAGCACTTACGTTCTATTTGTGGACAAGACCTGCAGTAATTTCAGAACTGAAAAGTGATTCTCTCTCTGCACTGCACTCAGCAGATAAATAAAATAAAATGACAGTCACTAATACGATGTTTCTAAACTTATCTTTCTTTGATACTCAGGGACTTTTGAGGAAAGTGTTAGGATCGTTGGATAAGACTTTGAGAAGAATCCCCTGCTCTTTGAGTCGTTAGTTCTGTAACATGTCCAGCCCTTATTTGTAAGAAACTGATAACAGGCCTGATAATCTCTGCCTTAAAAAAAAAAAAAAAAANTTCAGAAATTTGACCAAAAAAAGTTATGTAAGAGGTAAGAAAAACATCACACTTTCTTAAAGCATTAGATATTCCAAGAATTACAGAAGGTAATTTAAATTCAACTCAGCCACTACTGTTGCAATATTGAGGTTTTAAAGTCAGTTTATTTATATTTTAACTTTGCAGTTTCCCATAAGGCATGGTCAAAGTCTTTAACAGAATCACTGACATTAGGAATTCTCATCCTCCTTTTCCCTTGCTCCTTATCAAGTGTACTTTGTTTCCTGCAATGGTTTATTGGGACCATCTGCATCTCCTCCTGTTTTCTCTCAGGCATGGAGATAAGATTTCACCTTTGGATGTCTGGTTGAAGTCCAGCTGGCAGTGGGGATGTGTTTGGTGGCGGTGGCTCTGTGCCTGTTGCATGCACGCGCCAGTCTCACATGGTGGCGACAGAAAATCCCACGTGAGAACCACCCTCCGTGCTCAGCACCAGCTTCATTTCCCTCCTCAAGGCCAGGGCCAAGAGCTTTGAATCCAACTACCTGAAAAATAAACTGTCCCAAGTCCTTATCCCAGTGATTAATCAAATGGCTGGGTTATACAGAGACTGAGCCCTCTCTGATGGGATGGCAAGGCCTGGTGGGATGAGCAGGGCACCCTTTGCCAAATCAACACCCAAACTGCTCTCCACACTTTTTAAACTGCTTTTGGGACAAATTATGTCCTTGCAGCTGCCTCCCACACCTGTCTTTGCTTTCATCCTTTCTGATCCCACTGCCCAGCCTGAGAGCAGCCGATTGTCACTGCATCCCCTCAGGACTTCCAGAGCACAAACCACAGCAGCCCTCACCAGGTAACAGCAAAAGCAACAGGGCACTTCCACCCAAAGCTGCCCAAGAAGAGGAAATTGCCACAGGAAGAGGTTCCATCTATCCCACACAGCTCGGGGAGCTTTTGGATGTCTGGCCATCCTACCCTTCTCCCCCATTATTGCCTTCTGCCCTATTCTGTAATTGAACATGAAGAGAAAAACCTTGATTTCAGCCTTTGGCAGGGGTGATTCTCTTGCCAAGGCCAGCCCAGCTGGGAAATCTGGTTTCTTTGCAGCCAAGGCCTGGTAAAACACACCACAGCAAATGGTTGAAAGTGAAATCAGCCTCCAGCAGAAGGGGTGGAGGACAGGATGTCCTGGAGCAGAGGGAAGGATGGGAGAGCTCTCCTTCACCATTTATCTAGAAACACTGCAGAAGTGTTACAGTCTTTGAAGATAACAGAAGCAAGGACAGTTCCTTTCTTCTCCCTTCCCTCCTCCTTTCCTCCCTTCAGTTTGGAGACATATCCACACAGAGGGTCAAGTACCCAGCAAATGAAATATTTTTCAAAAGCTCATTGTAAGCGTTTGCAATGCAGACAAACAATCTCGAGCCTCATTGCACATTCTCCCAAGAAACCAAAGGAACACCTTGTGCACTGTATCTTTTGTTTCTTTCTTTTGTTATTCTATAAATATTTTTATTCTTTTTTATTTAGTATTTCACAAAGTAGAAGAAACTCCTAATCGTTGTTCTGCCTATTTGATGTTTAGAGAAGCCAAGGAGACAAATCTGTAAACAAGCTTTCTCTGTTTGTTAGATATTTTTTTTCCTTCTTAAATACAGGCTGCAAGTCTCAGAAAAAGTCAAGGACTCGAGTTTCTCTTTGTTTTGAGTGTCTGGCTGCATCTACTGTGCTAAAGTGTCAGCTCCAGATAAATAAGGGAATGAAAACAGAGAAGTTCTATTTAAGAAAAAACGTCTGTCCTTCAAAGTCTGGAGAGATAGAGTGGATTTATTGTCCCCTGGGCAACATCCAGGGAATGTTTTGGAACCTTGAGGCAAATTGTGGACACTGGAGCCACAGTCTTTAGTGGTTTTGTGTGTCTTTAATATTGCACTGAGATCTGAACTGCTTCAGATCCAGAAAAGTGAAATAGTGGATTAAAACCATAAAGGAAGGGGGCACAAGGAGGTCCTTGCACTGTGGCATACCCCATCCCTTTTCTGGGATATACTAAGGAATGGATGTACAATTTCTGGACCTTGGGCAAAAGTGGGCTTTTCTAAAGCACCTCTGCAGAAATATCCCAGCTTATATAATCATTTCAATTAGTGCAGTGCAGTCTTGCTTATTTGGACTCGTGTGATTACCTGAGAACCAAGGCTGAATTAATTTAAAAGGAAAAAAAAAATAGAAAAGTAGGTGTCTGTCTTATAGCTGTGGAGAAAACTTCAAGGGAAATGTGGACTTCTCCACTGATTTCCCACAGAAATAGTTCTGATGTGTTCTTTTCTTACCAGCTCTTTATTTTAACAACGTATGGTGAAGCAGCTCTGCCTCAGTGGGGATGTGCAGGTCTCACTGAGCTGTGCTGGCTCCCTGGGCTGGAGACAGCTCAGAGTATTTTAAAACAACAACATTCATAATTGCACTACATGAGGAATCAAGACTAATACAGAAGAGTTACCATAACAACAACACCTCAACGTGGTGCAAGCACAAATACCTTACACATCCCAGGGAATGATTCAGTCCCATGTTGGGTGAAAAACATTCATCCTTTGAAGAACAGACCACTGAAAATGGTGGTGCCTGAGTCATAATTTGGTAGCAGGAAATCTGTCTGTGAGAAAAGGCTTCAGCAAATGAATTATTAGAATTTTATTGCTATTTTGCCTACCAGTGGCTTGTTAGCTACTGTAGAAACTGTCATCCACTTGCTGGCAGATGAGTCCTACAACTCAGCACATGTAGAAGTGTTTCATCAGACAATGTATGGTAACAGAATTGAGCTTTGAGGGGCTCAGCACTGCACAAGCAGGAAAAGCAGCAGGAAAATTTAAAAGAACCCATCTCCTAGAGCTAAAGCTAAAGATGACCCTAACACACAGTCGGAAGGGAAAGGAAACACAAGTCATTGTGGCAAATTACAGATTATTTTCATAAATATGTGTTTTCTTTGAGGGAAAAGTGTAGCTATCAAAAATTATCCAACTGGAGAGAGATGTTGTGGGAACAAAGATTAGGGGGGAATAGGGCAGGGAGGAGAGGGCAGCAGGGATTTATGGAAAATGGAGAGGGTGGACAAAGGGAAGTCACTCCACAAGATGATCTAAGACAGACCTGTTCTTCCATTCTCACCCCAGCAGTGGCAGCTGCCTTCACAAACCCCTTCCTGACTTCCACGCTCCAGAGCTGTTCCAGTGCTCAGATAAAACATCACATTTCAAAAGACCATTTGGCCTTTTGAGGTGTTTGGGGAGTAGGAGTTTTTCCTTTTTTTAAAAGGTGTGACCTTTTGTTGGTGTTCAGCATTTTGCTGTCTTTAGAAAGCAGGTAGTCAAACACCACAAAGTTCCTTCCCCTTTCAAGTTTATCCTTCCACCTCCTGGGCTGTAACAAGGTGTGCTGCTCATCACACTGAGCTGCACCAAATATTGGCTTCCACTAAAGAATGACCTAATAGGGCAAACTCCCCTCTCCAACCTCTGCATCTTCATCATTCCTCTTCACTCCACAAAGTATCAGGCTGTAAGTTTCCTCAAAGTTTCCATAAGTGTTGTTTAATGCAGATCCTGCTTCTAAATTTACCCCCAGAAGAACAGCGCTTCATTTTGCTTACAGTCCTTCACTGCTATAACAAAAAAGAGCTCAAGTGATTTCTGCTGTGCTTGCTTTGATAGTGATATTCAGCAACGAGATTCTTTGTGTGAAAGAAACCCAGGAAAAGCAGTTTTTCCTAGCATTATAATTTGTTATAGTTAGGTGTTAAAGTTTTCGACTGAGCTGCTAGTGATAAACACTGCATATGCTCTGGGCTGCGTAGGTTCCCACCAGATTTTCTTTGTCCAGGTTAGAAACACAGTAGTTTTAGGTTCCCACTGCAGCTAATGGAGAGGAAAAGGGGTTTTAGGAGCTGTTATTTATCCCACTTAAGCTCTGAATCACAGTGAGGTGTCTCTCTTCACCACCAGTGCAAAGGGTTCACAGGCAGGGCTTTGCCAGCTGACACAGGTACATTTTAGGTGGGGTGGTGCCTGCCCTAAGCTGCTCAACACCTCAACAGAGGAGAAAATAAGTGAATAGGAAAGAAAAGCAAGAGCAGGCAAGGAGGATTGGAGAGATGAGGCACTGCCTGGAAATCACACAAGGCACTGGGATGGAAAGAGAACCCAGATCTCTTCATGGAACCCCCTTTTTGTGCACTCTGTACCATGAGCTTTTCACTCTGTCAGACAAAAAGAACATGACCCTGTATTTCCTTTTTCTCTTTCCTTCCAGTAGTTGCATGTTAATTAAGCACTTACATTTTTCCAGAGCAACTGTAAGACCAGAAACCTCTTAAGTCAGATGGAAAGAACTAAACATTTCAGCCACTGTAAAGCAGCCAGAAAAACAAGCATGTGGGAGAAAAAAAAAACATTGTGCAAATAAAATTGCTGCAGGGAATACAAAAATCACATGAGAAGGGCAGATAGGGGCATTGTGTGAAGGATAAGGAAGGGGAGTTAGGAACAAGGGAAGGCTTCTAATTTTGCTTTGTAAGCACAGTTGGTGAACCATTGTCATTGCCACTCCTGCCCTGCTCCCCGAGGTTTGTGACACAAACTCTTATTTTGCACTCTGTGTGAGGGTCCCACGACCTCGGGCAGGGGGACAGGAGGGAAGATGGGACTCAGGGGTGGGAGTCTTGCCAGATGGATCCACCACAGACAAAGAAATGAGCTCTCCTGCCCACGGCTGCCCTACCTCAAGAGTTTCTTGCCTCTGTGCTCCCTTTTCTCTGGAGCTGGAAATTTCTGCCTAATTCATTGTGCCAAAGGCCAAATTAGCTCTTTGTGTGGCTATGGAGGCAGAAACCTCTAAAAATTGTAATCAAGGGCTAACCTGATTATTTTATATGACCTGATCTGATTTTGAAAATAGCCCTTCCCTAAGCAGACAGTCAGACTAGATGACCCCCACATGTCCCTTCCAGCCTAGTAAAACCTGCAAAGATTCAGGAAAACAACTCTTTTGTCCTGTGTACTGCAAAAATAGCATTTCCATCAGTTTTTCTTCCATTATGAATAAAAGACCTAGACAACTCTCAGGGGCCCAACAACCCTGAAACAAAGAGAGGGTCTCTACAGACACACCACCAAGCTCTTCAGAGCCAGCTCAGCCTTTCATTCTCTGCCCTTGCTGTGGGATGGCATCCCAGCTTCTCCTCTGAAGAAAAAAGCCCAGGCCAAGTGAAAGATGAGCTGTGAAGGTGTAGACCTTGCTGCTGCTGCTCTCCCACTGCAGTCAAGGAGTGCTGATTGCAACACCAGACCAGTAGAATTTCTTCACTTGTTTTGAAACTGTCTCAGCTGGGAACACACCCCAGCCTGCTGTGTCATTCCTTGGCTGGGTTTATAAACTGCTCTGCTGGGACCTACAGGTGCTCAACACCTCCACAAACTGAGCTGGAACACAGCAGATCTGTGCCAGCTTGTGCACTTGAGGTTGTTTTCCCTTCCAGCTGCTTTGTTTTAAACCCAACAAAGATGGCAATCCCCCAACCCAGCCACAGTGGGGTGACATCAAGGTCCCCCCTTAAATGCTGTCTAGTGAGTTAAGTCCTTAATAACACCTGGAAAAGGATCTCTGCAGCACAGAAGAACAAACTTTGCTCCAAAGAGGTTATCAATGGGACCCCAGGAGACCAGTCACTGTGAAGCTTTACTTCATTCCAGAAATGTTTTGGAAGCAATTACTTCATCTTGTTCTTTATTCACGGGATTCACTTAACTGATGACATTATAGCTCAGTCCATTAAGTAAATGGGTTATATATTTTCTCCAGGTTTTGAGGAAGTAATGTTGCAGTGTGTGTCACTATCATTGTCAGCAGTCAACAGGGACAGGGACTCTTCATTTGTTTCATGAGGTTTACCTCTGCTGAGTTCTTAAATATGAAATATCTGGCTCAGGGTTTTTCATAACGTTTGAGCAGGATTTTAAAAACATAAAAATAAAAACATAAGAAAGCAAGTGTTATTTTCACAAAAATTCCTGGCAGCTGTACCATTTATTATGAGAGGAAAACGGAGCAAGAAAAATTGGCATGTCATTTCTTAAATGAATTTATATCCTCATTTCCTTTAGAAAACGAATCCCTGCTCCATCTAGCCATTTTCCATCCATCTGCAGGGGCAAAGTTTGCAGAGCACAATTGAAATGCTCCGTTCTAGCACAGGCCAGGGTGCCACACATGCCTTTGGTAATCAGATCCTTCCCCACCACTGCTGCCGGTAGCACTTGTAAAGGTTTTATTTTCCATTGCAGTGGGTCTTAAAAGTCAGCAGCAGCTCAGAAAGTAATCAGGGACACATGATCAAAATTCTGGTCACTGGGGCCAAAATGTCCTTCTAGGAGGGCTGCTGGAGCCCATCTGCTGCATTTGTGTCCCCGTGCCCTGGGGGGAAAGTGCCAGGTATTCCCTTTTCCTTTGGTTGGTTTTTCACCAATATCCCACTGAGGAGAGGCAGCAGGATGGGGAGGAGATTTGCCAAAAGATAAGAGAATTTTGGAGCCAGTTAAAAGCCCTGCTTTTGGGAGCTGTCACAGAATGCTGTCACTCAAAAGAAGTTTCGCACAAAATCTCCAAAACAACCTCTTCCTCCTCCACACTCATCCACCTCCTCTGAGGGGTGGTGGTTAATATACTAAATACAACATAACCACTTGGAAAGCACTTTTCATTTTGAATCACCTCCTTGCTATTTTTGCAGCCGAAAATACAGACTGGTGGAGCTGATGTCATTAATCTGGTACGCACAGGAACAACTTGGGGAGCTGGGGTTGGAATTCTGAGGAAAAGAAGGCTCCTGGGAAGTGTCTTCTGGGGAAGTCAGGATTGCAAGAGGTGCAAATGCATCACAGCCAAGGAAAGGAAGGAAAAAGAGGGTAATAGCAGTGTAACATCATTTCTGGTTGTCTCCAGTTTGTGTTTTAAACCAATATCAAATTAGGAAAAAGGAAAGGGGAGGAGGAAAAAAGGGGAAACATTTCATTTGCCCCCAACATAAGAGGTTTTGTTTTGGATACAGACTTTTTTTTCTGTTTGTCTGAAATCTTAAAAAATACCCAGGAAAGAAATTTAAGCCTCCAGAGTTAATTCAAAATGAAAAATCAAAGGCTCCTGTTTCAGCAAAAAGCTCGCTGGGACTGGGTGGCAGACAGGGTGGGAACGCCAGACATCAGTGCCTGGAAGCCTGACAAACACAAGGGAGGGCCTGAACACAACAAAGCTGGGACACGAAACCCACAGAATCTCCTGATGATTTGGGTCAACATATGGCTCAACACAACATCTTTGGCCAACCTCGAGGTGTTTCAGTCTCCAGGGGAGCGTGTGTGATTTCCTCACATCAGACAGGAGAGCACTGATGGCACTGGGGAAGGAAAAGCTGCTCTCATCTACCTGCTACTGCTCTGTACAAATGGTGCTAAAGGGCTGCTTCCCCAAGCCACACCTGACCCACAGCTCCCCTGGATCTGCTTGGAGCTCAGAGGGAGTGTCCTGATGGGTATTTCAGATGCTGCACGAGAAAGCAGCACCACTGGTGGGTGTCAGGGGGTCCCCCAGCCAGGACAGTGTGGGTGACACATTTCCCCTGCCAGGCTGCTGGGTCTGCAGAGTGGCTGAGTGCAGGCTGGTGTCAATGGGACTGTTATGATTTCACCCAGCCTCGCCGCTCTGGCTGCAGTTTCCCTGATTCCCTGAACAGCAGGGAAGGTCTAGACTGGAGCTGCAAAGATTTCCACATACACAACACACAGACAAACACTTTTTTTCCCCCCTGTCCTGCCAGTTTCACCAACCATGAGAGCAACCCACAAAGCACATGAAGGCTCTTTTCTCTGACCTGCTTGGCTGGCTTTTCTTAGCTGGTCTGAATGGCTCTGCAAACCTGAACATGAACACACAGAAAACACATTTGAGCCTCTTGTAGAAGAGTTAAACTCTGGGAGAGAAGAAATGTTGGTATCAAAGGAGCAGAGAAAAACAAATACAGACTAAGGGAGAGATGTGGGATGGAGAGGGACAGTTCAAGGCTGGGACTAGATATGCAAGAAGAGAAACATGCCCAAACACCAGTTGTTTTTTCTAAACAGGAGACAAATATCTGCACTTGTATCTGAGCTCCCCTCCTGTCCCTCTCACAAGACAAGGGACAGACAAACACACCAGGGCCAAAGCCTCCAAACACAGGGCACTGGCAGGGCACACAACCCCACACAGGTCCCAGAGCTCTGTGCTGCTGCTCCCCTGCCTTCCCTGGAGCACAGGATGGGAAGGAGCTGCACTCAGGGGCAATGTATTCAGCCAGAAGAGAATGCAGCACTGACTCTGCTCTGTGCTGGGTTGGGATCCATCCATTTTGCACTATAGGAGCAGACAAAAATTATTCAAGCATTACAAGCCCTGCACAGTACTCCCTGTAGGCAGATGTTCTCCTGCTGTGTACTTCGTGTCTGCACTGGTGAACCAGAAGCATTTGAGAGTTCTCAGTTGTGCTCTCAGCTCCCTCCTCACCCAGGGTCAGGACAAGCTCTGAGTCTGCACAGCAGCTGCTTCCCCCGGGGAGGGAAGCACGAGGAAGACAAGCCACAGGGGAGAGGTGGGCCAGGTGGGAGCAGCACTGCTGCATTCGGGTCCTTGAGCAGAGCATCTCAGTCTGGTGAGCTTTAGCTGGGCTCAGCACACGGAGTGCCCCGTGCACACAATGGGCACAGACAGATGTGACAACCTGAGCCCTGGCACTGCTGGGCTGCATGATGGAACCATCAGTGAACTGCTGAGGCTGCTCCAGCTCCAGGGGCTCACAGCATCCCATTGAGAGGCCACGGAGCTGCTCTGACAGGAGGAACAAGGATCCCAGGGATGCAAACCCTGCCTTTCAGGGCCCAGAGCAGCCCTGGCACTGCACCCTCTGGGTACAAGGTGTGGGACTGGGCACCCAGGTTGTGCTGCTGGGTGACTGCTCCAAAGACCTGCTTCAAAACCCCAAAAGACAAACAGAACAAGCAGCAAGGTCAGAGGCAGCCAAAGAGCCCTGCAATGGTTCCTGTACCCACAACCAATCTATGAAACACAGCCATGACCGGAGGCATTTTCAACAGACGATACCATGTCAGCAGGCTTGGCTGCTTTTAAGATAATTTCCTTAGAAAGGATGATTTTGGTGTAGGCAACAACACAAACAATTTGAAAATAATCTGACTTTTATCAACCTCAAGGTTTAAAAAGAAAATAAAACAAGGGAAAGGAACAAACATTCCGTGCACAGATGAGAGGACCTTCAGGAGGAATACAAACAACAGCTGCATTTGTTTGTTTGATTTTCAATTTTTCTAAAGAAAAAGTAGGCATGTAAGAGTGAATCTTATTAATGAAATATTGATTCAAAATAATAATATGCTGTAATAGGAATAAACCATTCGATCTCCTGCTGCCACTGCTTTTAATGAAGTACTTTTCTGTTTTCAGACTCTGAAGTACAAAAGCAGAAATCAAAGATTTCTTCTCCCTGCCCTACTTGGTGTGCCATTCCAGTCCAGTGCAGTTGTTCCAGTTATTCTTAAAATACCCTAAACAAATCAAAATCCCTTCAGGAAATGAAAGTTAAAAGAATACTTGTTTCTTTTAATGATCCCTCCTCTCTGATAGGTTCAACATATTTGTGTCAGGTGTTACAACTGGCATCAGCTGCCATTGTATTGGTGAGTATTTGCTTTTCTATTTCAGTTTGCACAATCCCTATCTCACAATGGACCATGCCAACAATTTTCATGCTGGAAAACACAGAAATAAACACAGGAACAACTGTTCTGCATTACTGCACAGCGACCAGAGAAAATTATTTTTCCCCCCTCTTTTTTCCTAATGACTCACACCTTCCAAAATCACATAATCTAAATTCCATGTAACCTGCTTTTTCTCTTGAAGTCACTTCTCTCTTTTCCCTTCTCCAACTAACCAATGTAGTAAGAAAAAATTTGCATCTCGGTCCTTTTTATTCTCTTTGATAAAAATGATCTGATCTCTGTGAGGTGCGATGGAGAAAACCTCCAAAGGTTTAAATTCATTTATTTGAAGCTTAGCTGAACCTTTAAACATCCCACCCTTCTGCCTAATCCCCCAACAAGCTCACATTTCCCCTTTGCCCTCCATGGGCTTGCCTGCAGGGAAATACCTTCCCAGAACAGCTGTACTAGAATAATTAATCCACTACAGATAGGCCAGTAAAAGATCCTGCCAGGATATTACTCTGGAATAAAACTGATATTTTGGAAGCAAGTCTTTGTGCAGCCATGGCCTTTATTCCAGGATCTGTGGAGGGGTTTATCCAGGTGCAGGTGGCACAGGGCAGGTATTGTGCCACAATTATGCTGGGACATTTCCCAGCACACTGGGAAGGACAATCCACCCAGTGAGGGTTTGGGAGAGTGAAGTGCAAGAACATTCTGGGATTAGAACTGGGGGTGTTCTCCTCCTCCCTGGATACTGGGATTAGAACTGGGGCTGTTCTCCTCCTCCATCACCTCTGCCTTTTGGCAAGTTCTTCTCACCCTCTTGCTTTGGTTTCCATTTTTTTAGTAGAAATCTAATACTGCTTTGGGGATTAATTAATTGATGAATACAGAGAGCCTGAAAAGTGTAAAGCACTACACAGGAGTTAAGTGTTATAATTAGGAGCAATTCTGATCTTGATTACAATGAGGTAAAGCTGGAAGTCCTATACCACAGAAAGATTTAAACTGATTAAAAAAAAAAAAAAGATCAGAATTAGGGTCTTATGATTTTAAATGTAAACTTGGGTAGATTCCCTGCTGAGTTACATCTGCAACTGTAATAAGATCAAGGAACATGACAACTTGTCATTTCAGTAACAGATATAGGGAGAATGCCCTTTAAAAAAATTAAACAGGAAGGAAATTTTTAAAGTGTTTTCTTTGGCTCTGAAACATATGCCCAGGGAGAAACTGTTCTCAGCAATGCAGTGGATCTTGAAATATTTACTGGGTCTGGCATTTAACATAATCTTTCTTGTATAAACGATATAGAAAAAACACATATTATCTTAGACTGCAATCTAGTGTGAAGATGAGATGATATTTTAATAGAGCTGCATTCATCAACTGTAACAAGAGAGGAAATGTGCTCCAATCCAACATGCCCTGTGGGCAATGTAAATAGGAGTGACTTCGACCATCAGAGAAGGGGAGGCAAGCAGAGGGACAGAGAGACCTGCCAGGGAGGGAAGGTAGAGTGGGCAGGGGGATCCTCCTCTGGCCAGGGAGGGAAGGCAGAGTGGGCAGGGGCATCTTCCTCTGGCCAGGGAGGGAAGGCAGAGTGAGCAGGGGCATCTTCCTCTGGCCAGGTGTGGCACCCAGTGCCCCTCACATCAGGATTCCAGCCACTCACTCCACTCATCCCAAGGGTCCTCCTGGAAACCTGAATTTCTCACTTGGCTTGCAGTGGGATTTGCATGTCTAGCCAGTGACACCACTATGTTCAGAAGTAATTAAACTTTTAATTATGCTTCTTAATAGGCTGTAGCTACTGCTTTGCAGTTCTGTTTCTGTCCCTGTTGGATGCCCATGGAGCAGTGCCATGAAGCTCCAAATGCTCTTCCAAGGGGCTCAGGGTGTGCCCAGCTGAGCTTACTGCCACTGGAATCCCACTGGGCAGTACCTTTCAGAGTCACAGGAGCATCCCTTCAAGATTTTTCCAACACAAGTTTGGAGAAAGAACAGTGAAGACTGAAAAGCTGAGATACTCAACCATTTTCAAACTTGTGGACAGATTTATTCCTAGAAACAATATCCCAGCTTTCCTTCAAACCAGGTCTTCAGGTGCACTAGTAATTGAAGGAAAAAAGGGAAAGTCATCATATACAGACAGTAAAACTGCAATACACACTCTCCAGAGAGGACTTGTGCTAGAGCACATGCTGTATTGAAAATCATCAGAGAAAGACAGTGAATTATTTGTGACCTTGGGCAAGATGTTTAATGTCTTGCTAGTTGAGACAGGCAGAGTCACACTCACACCAAAACCTCAACAGCCTCCCCATTCTCCCTCTGCGCAGAAGGGGACAGGGCTGTGAAAGAATGACTGAGTGTACATGTTTGAAACAGATTCTAATGAAGAAGGAGTCTAAATAAAACATCAAGAAGTTAAAGGCAGCTCGTTGTTTGACTTGTCTTCAGACAGGACATCTGAGCAAGATGCAGCTGGATCCCTCAAAGCTTTTGGCATTCAAAGGATCTCTGACCTTCCCAAAGCAGTCCCAAGACTCCCTTGCACCCATTTGCAGAGAAAACAAAAGACCCTGAACACTGCCTGCTCATTGATTTGCATTTCTTTTCCTGGAGCTTGCCAGCTTGTCTTCCTCTTGAGTGGGAAGACAGGCAAGGTTTTTATTATTTTCCAGTCATTGCTTGATGCACCTAATGTAGGGGCCATGGGCAGATGATGGAGCACAAGCTGAGCACCACTGAGCTCTGGTGTCCATCAGCACAGTGTCAGGATCTGTGGCTGTTCCCAATCCCCTTAATGCCATTCTCTCAGAGCCAGCCTTCACTCAGCACATTTCAGATGTACAGCAAACACTGAACACCTACAGCAGGGCTGATACTGCCCTCCTGAACCCTCTACCAACCTAAATTTCCACCAGGCATCAAAAACCTGCCATGAGAGCAGCTGCCCCTGAAGCTGTGCTGTTCTGACCCAGTTCACAAGGGCTGAATGGGCTCAAAGGCATCTTCCCTTTTCCCTACCCTGGGACAGTCAGCAGCCAGAGCACTGCCAAGCATGGTTTAGCTTTAGCTTGAACATTAATCATCCAGTTGGGGCTGTCCTTCCCTCCTGGCACAGCAAAGCTCTGCCCATATGCCCTGCCACCCTGTCCCCAGGCACTGCCACCCCTCAGCAGCTGGAACTGCTGAAGTCCCACCTCTCCAGCCCCATACCAGGACTTCTCCCTTGACCTGCACCACCAACCAGGTACTAAAATGCAGCACTGAGGGGCTGTGATTGCTCTTCCAATGACCACCAGCACTTCAGCAATTCAGGTACCCATTTTCAGAGTGCTGCTAATTGCTGCTAATGCGTGGACACTGCAGCCCAGCTGGACACACAGCCAGGGGACAGAGGGCAGTGCCTCCACTTCACATCCTAAATTTATCTCGCTTTTTAAAGCAAGGTCTGAACCTCCAAGGTTTTGACTTCTTCAGATTCCCTTGTTATGAAGTTATGAGAAAACATTTGTGGTCGGGTGATTTCCTTTTGCCCTAGACAGCTGTCAAGAGCAGCAGAATGGCCCAAGGCAAAATGTGATGTGGGTGTATGGAGTGTCTTAAGCCAATAAGTTAAAGCGATGGGTTAGAAAGCCTGGGGAAAAAATGAGCCAATAATTACTGAAAATCTTCCTATTCTGCTACGTTTATTTAGTCAAATTCAGTGGCCCCTCTCCAGGCCTTCAGCCTTCTCCACGCCTTGGCAAAAGAACCTTATTAATCATTTTGCTTCTATTGTTTAATTATCCTGAGCATCAGCAGATCAGATCAAGGCTTGGCTCTTGCACACAAATCCCAGCCCTCTCAGACTGCAGCATCCCAGCAGCTCCCACTCCATGGACAGCAGAGGCCAAAGTATTGAAAGTGTTTGCTGCCCTTATGTTGTTTGCAGTAAAAAGGGATTAAAACTTACACCCTGCCAGGGCTGCTGGAAGATTCATTTGATGAGTAGTCTCCATCGAGAATGGATGAAAACTCTCCACCAAATGTTAAAGGAAAAGGAGGTGGAAAAATGGATTAGCAACTCCGAGACAATCACCACAGATCGTGTTTGTTCTTTTTGAAAAAAAAAAAATCAGTTTTAATGAACACATGCACATCTCATCTCCAAAAAAATATTACCAACTGAAGGAAAATCTGTTTGAACAGTCACTGCTTTTAGTGGTATTGGGAGGAGGAGAAGGGTGTTGGCTGCTAAATTGAAAAGTTGGGGGGAAAGAGGACAGGAGGGAAGGGGCATTCAGAGTTAATCCAACATTTTTGCCAGCAGCAGTGCCAGTGAAGAGTCCCTGGCTCTGGGCAGAGCTCCATCCCTTGCTGTGCACAGACATGAACCCACACAGTGTCAAAGTGGCTGTGTCTGGATTGACAGTGGCCGTGGTTCAGGGCTGCCTGGGGGCCTGGGCAGTGCCTGCCCACACAAGATGGGGTTCCAGTTTATTATTATTAGTTATAACAAGGGCAGATTTTTTTTTTTTTTTAATATCTACATAAAGGCTCTTAAAATCCAGCTTTTGCTTCCCCTGCTAAATGACTGTGCACTGACCTGTCTCTCTTTGGGGGCCTCAGTCTGAGTCTTTCATGAGACATTCACTGAATAAGGCTGCTTGGTTATCAGGTAATATTTTATACCAAGATTGAATCTTTATTTAATAGGCAGAGTCTTCCATTGATTCATGCAGCCAGCAATGGTGACTAAGAGAGCTGTGAATCATTGACACCTGTTGGGTTTGAGGTTTCTTTTCACTCTTTACAACCTCTTCCTTCTGCTTCCCTTAAACACACACTTTTTTCTACTTCTTTTTTTCTTTCTTTCTTTTTTTTTTTTTTTTTAATACAAAGGAATAAAACAAGAAGGCTACTTTTTGGCAGTATCTCTACAATTGTAGTAAAATTGGTATCTTAATACATGCCATACATGTAGCTATTTTGGACTTGTCTGCAAATCCCTAAAGCCATCCTATTTACCTTTATTTTTTTTTAATCAGAGAGGATATATGAGGTGAAGTCAAACATATGGGCTACAAGAAAACAGTGTATGACTCATGACAACCACTCAAAATTTAGCTATTCCTTGGCCACCTTGTACATATACAATACCCTGCCTAGGAAAGATTCATCTTTACCTTTAGCAGGGGTCTCACCCTTTGATGACCCTTTAGGAGCTGTGTATGGCAGGCAATGAAACCCCAGACCTCCCTCCCCCTGGGGAGCCTCCCTGGCCCTTCAAACCAGCTTTGTTGCTCTCACCTTCCTTAATCACCCTCCTGCCCAAGGAGATTATGAGCATCAGGCATGAAGCCATGGCCTCGTTAAATCAAACCTGACTTTTACTGTTGGTGTCAGTGGGGCCAGGGGTTCATTACAGGCCCTGTTTCCCAGGCCTGACTAACGACAGACAGCTTCACCTGGGATAAAGCTGGGTGATTCCAGGATTGAATTCATTAGTGGGTCATGATTCCACACTACTGATTGCTTCTGTGGAAATGTAAGACAATTTAAACCTAAATATTTGAAATTCAAGCTCTAAGGCCACTCCAAACAAAATCGCTATTTCCTTTTTTTTTTTTTTTTTGCTTTTCTCTTTATCCTTTCCTTCACATTCCACCTTTAAAATCCTTTTCCCTTGGAGCCTGTCAAAGCTGCCTCCCCAGGGCTCTCCCCTATTGTGTCTGTCCTCATGCAGTCCCTTTGTAATAGCCAAGCTGTGCAGTTGATGCTCAGACTGAATCAGAAAGCAGGTCTGTGTCTGATCTGCAAACATACCTCCAGCCTTATTTCTCTTAATGTATTCCAGTCTATGCCTCATAGTTAAAATCTTCAATTCTACCACTCTCTCCTTTTTACATGCCTGTTTTATTTGCACAGTCATTTCACAGTCCAGTTGTTCTTTCTGGTCAGGTGGCCTATAAAATATTTCTATTACCAGTTTACTCTCTGAAACATCTCCAACTGCAGCCCATAATGACACAGCAGCCCCATTCCAGTCTCTCTCAGATCCCCACTTTTGAAGGCTAATAAATCCTTTTCCTTCTCAAATAGCTCTCTCTCCTCTCATTCTTTCCTCTTGCTCCCCAAACAATCTAAACAATCTCTACTCTTTAATGTTAATACCTCTGTTATCTTCTAAGGAAACTGCAGCTCCATCCTTACCATTTCCCAATGGGCAATGCCCACATGCACAGCCCAGCTCTTGGTATCCTGATTGCCCTCCTCCTCCTCCTCCCATTCCCTGCACAAATGAAATCTTTTCCTGACCCCATCTGGGAGTGACACCTTGCTGTTCTGAGCTGGGCAAGCAGGGCTGGTTCTTATTTCTCTCCATCACCCTGCAAGTCTCCCCTTCACCAGCTGTTTCCAATTTGTCTGGAAGGGATGATCTGGTTGGAGGCAGGGATTTCTACTCTTTAATGCACTTCTTCCACTGTATCCCACAGATAACTGACTTCCCCACTCCTATTGCACAGACTACCCTTCCATCTGCATTGTGCTGGGAAGATGAACCCAGTGCTCGGGCTTGAAATGTCCTTGAGGTTTCACTCTGCACCTTGACCTCCAAAGCCTGAAATTCCTCCAGCTGCATTTCCTTAGCACACATTTCTGCCTCCTCCTCCTCCTCCTGTGCAAACCCTGTGAAAGGACACTGCAGCACTGACCCTGAGCTGTGCACTGCCACTCCTGTTTGGCCTGCCAGGAGCTCCACATGGGGTGTCCTCAGCAAGGGTTTCTGAGGCAGCCAAATGAAGCACAGAGCTTCCCAAGTGGAGCTCAGAACGTCCCTGGAAGCTGGGATGTCCATGTTCTTTTGTCATCACTGATATGCAAAACCATGGGAAACAGCAAATCCCCTCACACTGGGGAAAAAGAGGAGCCAGGAGTGGCTTAGGGTTTGCTCTCATGTGCCAAGGTGTTTTTAAGCATCAAGCCAAAATTTGAGGAAATTTACTCTACACTAAACGTAACTATGTTAGAAAGGAAATTTGGCCTCAAAATTATTTGGTCCTAAGGTGACTGTAAAATGGGATTTAAATGTATTTAAATGATCTCGAGAAGAGCTTGGGAGAGATGCAGAGGGATAGAGCCAGCACAGTTCACAGCACCCAGCAATCCACCCTGCTCCCTGCTCCAACTTCTCATTTGCCAAAAAGGAAGAGAAAAGCAATTTCCTTCTTTTTCTCTTCTGCAGCCCTGTGACTGGAATCTCCAAAGAGCCCTGTGGGGCCCCCTGTAATCCAGGGAATCAGCTGCATTCAGCACCAAAGGAAAGCTCTGTTGCATTGCTCAGTGCAATGGTTGTTACTGATACAGGCACCCACACCCACACCCACTGCTGTCCTACCACACACACCCAACCAAGCAGCCAAAAGTCCCCAGTGAGCCTGTGATGCTTCTAGAAAGCACAAAACCCAGGTGATACTCCAGGATCTCAAGGAGCATGGCCCTGCAGGAGATCTCTGAGACACCCTTGGCTGGAGCAGCTGTTCTCCAGTGCTGTGACTGGAGGAAGGACTGGAATTACCAGCCTCTTGGCCCACTTGTGAGCAGCTGGGAACATCCAGAGCACATCTCTTCCTGTAAATCTTGGGAAAACTCCCGTTGTGGTTTCCCCATCCCTGGTGTTGACACATGTCCTTGGGCCTCAGAGCAGTTGGACTTGGACTTAACTGGGTCAGATGGATTCTACTTTTGCCCTAAGTCCATTAGTGTAACACTTTAGTCTCTCCTCTTGCAACTTCCAGTTGACATTCCTAAAGTTCTGGGAATCTGTTTTCCTTGTAAGCCCAAAAAAAGTCTTGGAAGAAATTTAGAAGTTTCAGTAGAAGTTCTCTTAGGTGCCACTGATTTGTGCCTCCCACGGGTGCATATCTTGCATTAGGGGTCAAATACAAGGCTGGGAGTTAAGAACTGTTAAGGGTTTGATTCTGATTTTATATGTGACCAAGCCAATTAATTTTACCTCTTTAGCTACAGTTTTTGTCATCTGGAAAATTGACTACTAAAGATAATCCAAACCCACACATTTTCTGATATCAAATTTTCTGACAATCATGCAGTACTCTCAGGTAGAAGGGTGAGTTTATTAGCAGCTATCTTGTCACCCAATAAAGTATAATTATTAGAATCTCTTTCTTCTGTCCCAAACAGAAGTTTCTGCTGTCATTGACAAGAACAGAGGCAATACACCAGGAGAGGTCATGGAGCTCCAGTGCCCTACAGCGTCCCCACAGCTTTGTGTGACACGAGGAGGTGAACTCGGGCTGTTCCCGGGCACAGCATCTCCTTTCCCAGCTCACTGCACAGCCTGTCTCCATTCCAGAGCACTGAGCCACAGCTCAGCTGCTGGAAGGAGTCGCCCCAGGACACTGCCAGGAGGAGGTGCAGGGCTGAGCATCTCTGCTCTGTGCCCTGCTCTTTGCCCTTCTCTTGTGCAAGGGGTCCAGTTTGCTGAAAAGCACAGCACGGTCCTGCTGGGCAGCAATTCTGTGCAGGGACCCCAGCATTTGTGGAACACATGATATAGACACGGCTTTACTAGGTAAATGATCCAGTTAAACAAGGTAAATCAACAATGAGGGAGAGGATGAGAAAATTATATTGACTGTAATGTTTACAAACACTCGTCACCTTCCAACTCAGTGATGAATTGGTAATAGTTTTGCTGGAAGAAAAGATCCCTCTTGCTTTAAAGACAGCTATTTGATGAGACACGAGGGAGACAATTAAACATTTAATTCAGTTTGACCTGCTCTGTCATTGCAGCTCTTTGTTTCCCATCTCTTTCTTTTCCTCTGACCTTTAGGATATGATACTCGGTGGGTTGTTTTTATTTTATTTTATTTTATTTTATTTTATTTTTGACCAGGTCAAATCAAACAGATCCTGTTTCCCAAAGATAACACGACCACGGAATATTAATGCAGCCTCCCCCTATTGTGTCCCTGAGCCTCCCTTCCCCCTGTGCCCCCAGCCCACACCCCACACACCCCCTGCCTCACGCTCATTTGCACAAAAGCACACCGAGTCCCCTCTCAGCAGCCCACCTTGAACAAAACACTCCAGGACTCTCGAAACAGCAGAAGTGCTAATCAAGCAGGGCCCTGTGCTCTGTGCTTCTGCAGTGGTTGCCTGGCATAGAAATGGGCTGTCTGGCCGCAGCTATGAGGTAACGTCTGGCTTTTTTGCCAAGCTGCAGAACTAGTCAGACACTCCCTGGAACAACATTTCTTCAGGAAAAAAAAAAAAAAAAAAAAAAAAAAAAAGTGGGAAAAAAAAATTTTCCAAAAACTTCCTTCCNAAGTTAGGCAAGAATGATCTTCCAGAAACTTCCTTGCATCTTTCTGTGTGCGGGGATTTTTTTTTTCTTTTTGGAAAAGTTATATAACCAAATTACTTAGAATGCAACGAGTTTCATCAGCTGATTTTTGGGCAGTAATCTTATGAAACTGATTTCTCACACTTACTAGGCAAACTGGAAATTTGGAAAGGGGAAAGAACACACATACTCAAAATATATACACACACAGATGTACCCCACTCTTTTTCCTGCAACACTGTCTAGATCCACCAGCTATTTTTGGATGCAACCTGAAATAGAGCAATACAAATTCAAGCAAGGCAGCGCTAACCTGCATCTGCAGCATCTTTTTTGCAGTGACACTGATTAATCTAATTAACCACTTAGAGGAATTTTTTCACACTGCAGCAGCAGCAGCCCTTCTCTTTCCTGTATAAATTCCTTATTTACTGATGTTGCATAGTATTCTTGATTCGGTGCATTCTCCTTTTTATAGCAGCACTGACAATTAGATTTTTTTTTCTCCTGAAGGACAGAAAATACACAGTTCATTTTTCTGCAGTGAAGGTTGAGGAACAATCTGAACTGAAGAGACACGGCTGTTGCTCTGGAGGTTCAAGCTAACAACACCTCTTGTATTAAACACTGTCTACATGTATCAGACAGAAATTTAGACTTGTCCTAAGGTGACACACTTGGAAGAGTTAATTCCTGAGAAGCAGCAGCTTTGGAAAGGTGCAGGAAGGAATGTCTTGTCCCCAGGGCAGGAGCAGCCAATGGAGCCGGGTGCCGGTGATGTAATGCCTCAAGCCTGGTGCATCATTGGTTCTGCAGATATTAGACTTGATATGATTTTGGAGAGTTTGGTGAGAGGAATTTTTGCAGAGGAGCCTGTAAATTTCCCTGCACCAAGGGCATTTCGATTCAATCCCTCAGTGCTCCTCGGCCGGGGAGAAGTTTGCTCTAACAACACTTCTGTCCCGTCTCTTCCTGGTGCTGTTGAGCTGTTCTGCATCCTCTATCTGGGAGGCATTTCTCTGAAGTCAGACTGTGCTGGAATCACTTCTCCAGCCAGCCCATGAAATTGAAATGAATTTTTAATAAAAAGCAGTTGTTTTTTCTCTGACTCACCTCTGAACTCTTAATTGTTTCAGGCACCAACTTCCATTCCCCCAGCTTCTATTACCTTCCTGGGGTTTTCATCTGCCCAGTCTTATTTCTTTAGCCGATTGCTGCACGAGGAGACGGCTGACAGTGTTTTAAATGAGCCTCGCCAGTCTGGGCTTGCTCTGGAGGGATCTGCTCCAAGCACCTGGGTGTCAGTGAGCTCAGAACACGTCGGGCTCCTGCTGCAGGACTCGCTGCAGCTGCAGCCCCCAAAGCTGCTGGACCACTCCAGCAGTTTGTTTGAACTTTAGCCGTGATTCAGTCACAGAACCCTCTGAGAGTCTCATCCTTTTTCCTCATCCTCCCCTAAATGAAATAAAGATTCTCACAAAACCTACAGGGGCGATTAAAGCCTCTGTCAAAGCAGGGAAGAGGAAGCAGGAGCTGCAGGAGTCGTTCAGAGGCTGGAGATGCAGGAACTGGCGATGCTGAGGTCAAGGCAGCAGCGCAGGAAGCCCAGTCCAGCCCCCAGAGCTCTGGAATCTCTGAGCAGAGCAGCTTCCCCTCCTCCCCCTGGGCACCCCGAGGAGCCCTGCCAGTTGCCAGAGGCCAAAGATCACTCAAGAGCTGTGGAGAGCAGAGTTGTTCCAAGATACAAACGACTTAGCACTTCTGAGGTTTGCTCCTTTTCCAAACAAGAACAAAAAACTTAAAATCCTGAAATTCCCTGAAAACTACAGATAATTTTTTGGTCAGGTTTTTACATTTATTTCAGTAAACCCAAAATGTAGTTTTGATGCAGACTTTTGAAAACATGTAGAAAAAATTCGTTATTTACTCTGGAGAAAATTAAAAGAAACATAATTAATTCCAGAAATGAAACTTTTCCTATTGCCTTCCATTTCTGCCTGAAAGAAAATAAAACTTTCAATGAAACTGGGTCAGGTTAGTGTCTTGTTTGAATACACACCTTCCCTAAGCCAAATACCTCTATTTCTTGGACAAGAAGAGCACAAGGATGTACTGGAAAAAACTTTGCATATCCTCTTCTTGTGCTGTGCAGTCTCAGTTACTTCTACACAGGGATTATCCCTGGTGTACCACTGTCTTGTGTGTCTGTGTAACACAGCCTTAGAAACCTTTCAGAGAATGAGATCTAAAACTAACCTCAAGAGTCTGTTCCACCACCTAACTCTCCTAATAACCAGAAAGCTTTTCCTAATATCCAATCTAAACCTTTTTTTATTTTTTTTTCCCCAGCAAATTAAGCTGATTTCTTCCTAAGCTGATGTCCCAGCTCCAGTGGAGAAGGGAAATAACTAACCATCACCCTCTTTAAATCAACCTTCTCCATAGCACTACGCTGTTATCATGCCCTTATTCTTTTGTCCCACATAAAACCAATCTATTTTTCAAGCTTTTCTTCTTATTCATGGTATTCAATTTCAGCCAATTCCTGTTGTGCCTTCCTTTTGCTACCAAGTCATTTGTGCTGGCTCTTCAGTATGGTGCAAAGTCTCTTAAATGTTGATAAGATTGTTGTCATTGCATGGTAAAGAGGTGAGAGATTTCATAGCAACCCAGGGAAACATGAGGAGCAAAGAAGCTGAGCCCTGTTCCAGTGCATTGCACAGTGTGGCTGGGTGAAGTGCTACCAGGTAATTTCATTGTTCTGCATGCATGGGATGCAGTCTGTCCCTGCTCATCTCAATCATCCTTCCCAGCTGAAACCTCTGTTTGCATCTGTACCAGGTTGGTAGGAATTTGCTGCCACTGGAGAGCAACGATTTGTGATTACTTTCTTTGCTCTACTGAGCAAAAGGAGGTTTTGTTTTGCTACCTTGATGGAAACAGAGCTGCATCATTTCACTGCTGCCTCAGCACAGGTGTAAGTGTGAAGCTACTGTACAATCAGACAAGTTTGAATCTAAAAATGCCTCTAAAAAGCCCCACTGAGCAATTTGGTCTAACACTGTGCTCATGGACTTTGACAAGGGACGTTGGAACGCAGTGGCAGTGGCATCTCTGTTCTATGAGCCACAGTCACCTCTCAAACAGCAGCAATGCCTTTTCCCTTCCAGACCTTTCCAGCTCTCAAAGAGACATTTTGTGCTGGCTTTGGAAAATCACTGTTGCCACCAAGACTGAGCTGTGCTGGAGCTCCTGCTCTCCCTGCACAGAGAGCTCAGGGGTGGCTGGGCAGGATGTTTGCTGGGTGGTTCACAGAAGTGCATCTCGCTTGTGACAGCTTCCCAAACCTCTGAAACAACAATGACAGCTCTGTTTGGAGGGGTCTTGTGCTGCTTTGCTGAAGAGAGTCCTTCCATTTACTTGAGGAAGTTTGAGAGAGGGAGCTTTTGGTCTAGAAGGTATCTTCTGCAGCAGCAGCCAGCAAAACACAGGGAATATACATGAACATGGGGAATAAAAGTGAATTGGCAATTTGAAAATCTGACTATTTCCAAATCCCCTTCCGATGTGGCACTGGAGGACAAATAATGGGCAACTCAAAATGCCCTACCAAGGACTTGTTCTTCCACAGTGTGTTTGGAAAGCCACACAAAGTAACCATGCAGAGCTGTCAGCCTGTTCCCAACCCTCTCCAGCCTTGTCCCAAAGGTGCCTGAAGAGCATCTGCAGCTGCCTTAGGGTGACACACAGACCCTTACTGCAGCAGCCCCTGGAGCTGGCCAGCCCCATCCTAAAATCCATTCCTGCACTTCTAGGTGTTGGCAGATCACATCAGCCTTCAGTGACAGCAGCCACTCCAGGAGGACACCCCAATTTCAGATGTTGAAATCTTTCACTGCCACCATCTTTCTTTACAAATTGCTCACATTTGAGAATAGAAAAATTCCACTCCACAGGACATAGAGTGTCAATTTAAGTGTTAATTATATTTGCATATCAGAACACAAGCTCCAGTTTGTAAGAACATGGGTGTCCTTAAAGTATGTTGTAATAAAAAATTGAAAACAGCTAGTGTTCTTGAATCAATTTTCACATTTATAACTTTAAAGAATAGTTCCCTCTTCTATCTCATTTTGTCAGCTCGGTATGGCTTTGTGCTTGCCTTGTCATTTCATCAAAAATATGTCAGTCTGTAATTTGCAATGTTTCTTTCAATTAAAACCAAAATGCCCCAAAATAACAACAATGAAAACAACAACAACAACTAACCAGAATAAAAGTCTCAATGATGTATTAAACTATGTGGGAATAGCAATTTGAAAAAATACATATAATTTATTGTATCAACTATAAAGAAAACTGTAAAGATTCAAACTATAATTGTGAAGATAATATCCTACTGCTATTAATGGCTGCTGGTGGTGGCATATACATTACTTCTAATTTTCACAGCTCATTTGCATCATAAATGAAACACAGAATCCTTTGGAAGATACTGTAGATAGCACATTTATCATAATATCTGAGGAGTTTCTCTGGAATCACAGAAATTGAACCTTACATATATATGATTTACTTGATTGGACTGCAAAATTTCAAATCTTTCCAAGGTCATTACGCTAATGGGAAGCACAAGGTTAAAAGATGCTGACTACAGACTTTGCAGAACCTTTCCAATACCTTCTAAGCACTCATTTCTAATTCCTAAAATTACTGACTTCTTATTTTTAAGCTTCTCCAAACTCCCACAAATCCCAGGAGCCTGTAGCAGTCTTCCAAACCTCTAGCAGTACATTTACTTTCTTCTGAGTTAACTACTAGACCTAATTAAACAACACTGTCTCATCTGAGTGGATGATATTCTTACAGTCTGAATACAAATTAAAATTCCAGTTCTGTTAACATTCAGGTCAGTTCATCAGAATAAACCTCTTTAAAAACTGGAAGACTAAAGTGGTTTCAAAGTCAATCAGGCTCTTGAATAATTTTTAAGGATGTCTTTTGTAATATTCTCTATTGGTTTCCTTTAAATAGTAATAATAATAATATAAAAGAGATCCCAGTTCTCAGGTCAGCTTAATTCAATGAAAGAAAAGATAGAGAATTTTACATGAAGGGTTGTTAAAGAGCTTTGGTTTCCAAAGGGCAGGCACTCAGTCCTGCATGTTCAAAATTGCACAGACAGTTGCCAAAACAGCATGTGCAAATTAGACATCGTTCACATAATGAACTTGTTAGAAGACTAATTCAAGATTTGCATGTGGAAATCCAAATGTGGAGCTACAATATTCCTGGTGAATGCAGATGTATCTATTAGCCTGTGTGCTTTAGCAGATGTTATTTTGAAAACAAGATCCCAGGTCCTCACAGTACAGAAATTAATAACCAGAGACTGCAATTTTGTGGAGGGCTTTTCTCTTACACAGGACATGATACCAGAGAACCAGAAATGTTGAGTGCTCCTCTCACCCTCATAACAGATTTCCTGCGTGAGCTCAGGGAAATTATATTCCTTTTACCTACCCTTGTTTACCTATCAGTGAAATGGCTTTAATATTCTTTATCTGCCATCGCAGGCACACTGTCAGACTCAATTAGTGTTTGTAATTCTCCTTAAGCTCTGCAAATGATCGTGTGTTTTGGAACAGAATTCAAACTTGAATTGTTTAACCCAACCATTTTCTTACGGCAAATGCAAATCACTTGGCAGCATTATTCTAGTGGCAGAGAGGGGGGAAAGAGTGAGAAGGAAGCAGCCAGAGATCCAGGTATGCTGGAAAGAGGTAGGCTGGGCCTCCACAGCTGGAACTGACACTTTGGTGAGCAAGGAGGCTTTAGGTGAGGGTGTGCAGGAGAAAGCAGAAAGCAGAAGCTGCCCTTTCATCCACTAAGCAAAACACATTTGGTTTGGAGTGGTTGGGATCATATCCCTCCCACTAATCCTTAAAATGGTGAGTTTTAAAATGGGCATGCCATGGGTGCTGGGTTTTGGCAATGCAGGGATGACAAATGCAAGGCTCTGCTCAGCATTCTGTTTGCATATTGCTAAAATCCATATACCTCGCTGCCCAGGGTTTAGGCCCTGTAATCACTCCTTTGAAAGTGCAGTGCTATTTTCAGCTTTATCTTCATTTTATTCTCATCAAAAATAATTGCTGTGATTTAGAGACTGTCTAATGCCCTGTCTTTATCTCCAAATCTCTAGTAGTATGCTGGCATCCAAGAGTGAACCTAAAAGCTGCAGATTTTCAAGTTGCAGCATGTTAATCTCTCTGAGTATGTAGAACGATCTCTCTAATTGAAAAGATTACTGCAGCCAGGTTTTATGTGCATGTTTGCATCTGAAATCCAGCAAATGCTGGGAAAGGGAAAAAACCCCACCACAACACCAAAATAACCTTGATGCAAGTAATGGTTTTGAACTCAACAACCACATTGGATTTGGCCTGCCCCAATGTGCTCTCTCCATAAAAACCAAAGGGGAACATTATTCAAATCACCTTGTAGGGAAAGAAATTTGCATTCAGGGAGACTGGAGTGTAAGGCTAGTGAAATCTTGATTTTGTCTAAGGCATTAGCAAGCATTTTGTTGACTTCATTAAGAATATGACATGACTGCTGGGTGGTTTGTGCCTTAATTTGCTACACTGATACAGGAGATGTAAAGCAAGATGCTAAGCCTGACTCAACTCTGATTGAAAATTAACACAGACTTTAATTTCTGATGGGGCAGGCAGCAAGAAAAGCAAGAGGAAAATGTATTTCACAATGAAAACCATAGGATGTCTTTGTGCCCATCAATAATGTATTTATTTGTTGCACCTGTTTAGTCAGCCCTTCCTACACTTTTTGTACTCTCCCCTTCCCAGAAGATGTCCCCTGAAGGATGTGCAGAAAGTACAGCCTAACCCTTCCTGAGAGAAGCAGCCGTGTCTTGGGACAAGTAACCTGGCACAATGCAGCCATTGGCAATAACTCCAGAGCACGCTGAGCCTGCTTGGTGGAACACCTGGAGATGTCTCTGTGAGTCCCACTGACTTCTGATTCTCATATCCAGCCAGGGAGGAACACATCCTCCCATCTCACATCCTTGGGAGATTCCCAAGGAATCTCATATAAGCAGTAAAAGAGAAAAGCTGTAATATGGTTTTGGAATGGGGCTACACATCACATATTCATGTGTTTTCACTTACTCTGCTCTTACTCTGCTTTCAGCTGGTTGGCAATACCCAAGGGTGTGGTTTGTGTGTGAGATTAGACAGGTTGAGAGGCAGGCTTTTATCATTGTTCCTGCAGTGCATGTGATTTTTTTTTTTTTAATGTGTTCCTACTTGTAATTTTATCACTTGGTTATTATTTCACAGTGGTTTTTATAGCACGTTTTACTACAGCAGTCTTGTGGGTATTGGTGTTAGCAATCGGAGCGCAGGATCCTGCCACTGCAGCCTGCCTGTGATAAACAGGTACATAGGTGGCCAGTGGAAATTGGTATTTTCCATCTGTGGTGGTGAAATCTCAAAAGATGCCTGGTGTCATTTACTCAAGAGCCACCTGCATGACTGGTGTCTATTGGGGACTTCCTGAAGAAGTCTAATGCCAGCCCAGGCAGGCGGCAAGTGCTGGAAAGAGCTTACAGGCAGGTTAGCTCTATTATCCGAATTGGGTCACTCATTCCTAATTATTTATAACCTCTATCTGCAGTGTACTGCACAGCATGAGGAGTGCTTTGAAACAGGAAACTTCTTGGACATGAGACTTGTGCTGTTTTGTCTCAGGAGGAGTCCCTACGCAGAGTCCCCCTCGGGCACGCAGCAACGGCCGCTGCTCCGCTGGGCCTCGGGGCAAGTCAGCATTGTGGCTGTGCTCTCTCCTGACCTCCACCAGCCTCAAGAATAACATTGGCAGGCTCCTTGTATAGCTCCCGATAATGAGGGCTCCCTCATTACCAAGTCTAATTATCAGAGAGTGATTGTAGAGGACACAACCTTAACATCCAGGCTTTCCTGACCCTTTTCTTTCCCTGGTTTCTCTGGATGCCTCACCAAGTCGAACTGGCAGCGTGCAGTCAAACAATCCTCACTGAGCATTTCCCTTCAGTCTCACACCAGCAGTCAGCTGAAATCAGTTTGATGAACCAGTGGGCCAGCAGGAGAGGAACACAGCATATTAGTCCTAAAGCTTTCCTGGATAAAACGTCCCAGCAAACTCCGGCAAAAAGAAGAATCTGAGTGGGACCCTGAAGTTAAGGGAGAGGAATTAATGGACATTTGCTGGGTTTACTTTAGGGAAATCAATGGACTTGCTGGAGACTGGGTGATGGAACACACAGCTGGTGGAATGGACAGCCAAAGATCACTATTTTTCTTTTAAGCAAATCAATGTGTTAATTGGGATTCTGGTGGGATTTTGAAGCTGCTAACGGAGGTGGGGGCCAGTGGAGGATCATTAGTCTTTATTGTAAGCAGTACAGTTACTTAATTGGGGTGTGACTGTGG
Source organism: Urocynchramus pylzowi (assembly GCA_013397555.1). Taxonomy (NCBI): domain Eukaryota; kingdom Metazoa; phylum Chordata; class Aves; order Passeriformes; family Fringillidae; genus Urocynchramus; species Urocynchramus pylzowi. Next base: position 99,605 of record VZRH01002494.1, read on the forward strand.
TGCTGAAAGAGAGAGCAGGAGAAGAATGAAAAGTGATTTTTAAAAGCTGTCACTTTAAACTTTCCCTAATTAAATGAATTTATTAAAAAAGCTAAGGGGAGATACAAATTGTTACTCCTTCAGGTCTTTGAACTTGGGGAGATCTTCACTTTGATGAGACCATTTTTTATAAGGCAGGTTTTTCCAGCTTTCCAACCCATCTTAGGGAGAAATTAAGTCATGCTTGGAAAGTTACTATTTATCAGAGCCTTCTGACGCTGATGGCAAGATGAGCTTAGGTCTTCTCCAGACACCCATGCAGACACAGACACAGCTCCATCCTGTATTCCAACTTGGTATTTTTATGGTTGTGCAGTTTCATAGGGATATTAGAGCTGTGCCTCAGACCTAGATTTCCTGCCTAATTGACAGATATCCCTTTGTCCCACACTATGGGAACCCTTAGGATAGACTGGGCAGTAGAGTGTCCAGAAAATCAGGACAGCATATTTGTGCCCCAGTGTGGACCATAAGAGCTAGACCCAAACCTTTATGAAACTTTCATACTAATTATAATTTTATGTCAACCTTTCTTAAATTTTACTTTGCAAACAGAAAGTTCATTTGTCTCATTTCTAAAAATCCAGCCCCAGTTTAAGGACAGCACAAACTTTTGCTTGTAACTTCTCCCCTGGCTTATCTGACTGTGAGAAGTTCCAAGCCTGTCCATGCTCAGGAGTCAGTCAGGGAACTGAACAGCACAAAGAGGAGCAGATTCATGCTCAGCCTTCAGCTTGCCCTCACAATTCCAGCAGCTGGGAGTGGGGAAGAGCTGGTTTATTCTCACTGAAAGAGAGAAATTTCCCTTGGAGAGCAGGTGGAGGAATAGCTGTTTCTGTGAACGCATTAAAGGATTTCTCATGAAGGGGATTTGTAAAATTGTACTGAAAAATTGTGGAAGAAAACATTTTAGGGTAGATTCAAAATTGAATCCCCCCCCC
>VZRH01002494.1:100639-134789 GCA_013397555.1 Urocynchramus pylzowi
AGGAATCTAAAAAATATTAACCCCCCCCCCCCCCACTTTAATGAAATGAAGAGAATCATTTAGGCTGAGTAAAATCCGCCACTTAGTTTCAAGTAAAAAGTGTCATTTCACTTGTAAGGATTTAAAAACTAAACTCAGGTACATTTCTGAAAGATGTACTGTTTCATGTTAAAATGTTGAAAGGGAACATTTTGACTTGATTAAATTTTTAAGAATGAAACAACTTGTTAAGCTGAATGTGAATTCACAAAATGTTTCAGTTGACCCAAATCTGTTTTCTTCAGAGCAGGATGTTCTATCAGAATGTATCTCCCAGTGCTTGCAATAAATCCCAGAAGTGCCCTGTTCACCACACGGAATTAGACACAAGTTTTTCTCCAGCCACCTCCCTGATCCCTGCTTAGAGAGTCTTTGCTTTATGTTACTCTGCAAACCATCACTGGACTTCTCATGGATTCCCAATTTTTAGGCCAGCTTTTTCTTTTTCCACTGAAGCATGTAGTATCCACGTTTACCATGATGTGATTCCCTAATCGTCTTGTTGAATGTTGAAAAGAAAGCCGGCAGACTTTCTGGTGTTGCTAAAAGCCCTCAGGCCAGGCTGGCAGATAACAGCTCTCTTATTTATTTGTCTAAATAAGCATGCAGCATGATGGATAAGCTGTCAAGGAAAAATCAAATCAGTGGGGACATAGCTTCAAGGGAATTACTCACTATCTCTGCCAGTTCTGCTGCACTACTCTTAAAAAATACAAAAATTAACATAGTTGTTGGTAAGTGCCAGAAATTACATTTCAAGAATAACAGTGATATTTTCTATGGAACATTTCAGCTGAAAGGGTCCTGAACTACAGAACACAATAATCACATAGATAATTTTAGAGAGTTATTTAGCCCAGAAGTGAAAGCAGAATATGTGTGTGAAACTGGAAATGACTCCAAGTAGGTGACTGACAGGAGGTGAAAGCAATTTAATTGTTCCAGATTATTATATACTCTTTATATATATATATATATATATATTTGTGTGTGTGTGTCTGAGAAGAAAGTACGGGGGTTCCTGAGAACCTGAAAGCTTTTCACAAACTCATAAAACCAGACACTGTAGGAAATGAACTTGATCCAAAAAAGAAAAGCTACTTTTAGAAATACAGCTCCATGTCTGGCCACAAAGTAATTAAGTTTCTTGAAGCTTTCCTGTCCAGATGAGTGGCTGGCACAAAAATAATAATAACTATACAGTAATAACAGCAGTGACTTGACACTGAAGGGAACAGGCAGCAGTAAACAACTTCCAGTAGAAGGGTGACAGAAAGGAGAGGTGGGAGTGTGTGGTAGGGTAAGGGGTAGGAAGTGCTTGTGCCTCCAAGTGGGTGGGTGTTGGAGGAAATGTAAGGGAGCAGAACAGAGACTTCTTAACAAAACAATGCAAAACATCTTGTCTTAGAGCTCAATTCATAAAAAGAATATAACTGAGTCATATTCTTTCCACTATTCAGTGTGTGTGTGTGTGTGACATAAGATGCAAATTCCATGTGTGATTCACAGAGTTAAATGTCAGTTTTACAAAAGTCTACAGGAGCCTAAGAGCTGGTTCAGGTCAGAACTCAGCCACTGCATGGAGGTGATTTTTCTCTTCTATCTCGTCCCTCCAAAGGCAGAACTCGGGGGCCTGGCACAAACCAGGGTTACCCACCTCCTGAAGTTTGTTTAGCATTTTCCATTCTTTCTGGCATGAAGGGAAGAAACTCATCACATTACAGAACCGGATCTGCAAAACTCATCCAGCTCCACTGGAGTTTTCCATGAACACTGATGGGCATTGGACCAAGCCACAGAGGACAAAAAATGCTTCAAATATGAGCAAAACTGCAGAACATCTTTTCCCAAACATCTGCCAAAATTCTGATGCCTCTGTTTAGTGAGTACGTGTGCCATGACTAAAACTCAGAGAAACTGCAAGTTCAAGTAAGGTGGCATCCCCCAAAAATCCAAAGTGTGAGACTGAAAGTCCCTCAGTATAAATTATTTCTGGGCTGACGTTCACCTCAAATTGGGTTGCAGTGCAGTTACACTGTGAGTGAAAACACACAAGCGATGCCTGCTGCCCTTGGATGGAGTGTTTAGTGGCATTTTTCATAAATTTTAAGTTATTTCTAACTCTGATGCTGATTAGAAAATACTTTTTTCTCAAGAAAATGGAAACAATTTTTCTTATAGTCATATTTTCTATAATATTCAGTCAGTCAAATATTCATCTTTAAACACATTCACACATATGCATGTCTGTTGATTGAACAGTCATTCTGTATTTCCCTCATCATATTCCATATAATCCAGCCCTATCCTGGTGGCATGGAGAACTACTTTATCAAAATAACCAGTGAACAGCTACAAATTATATTAAGAGGAAATGATAAATTCACACAACCTCCCTGTTTTGGCAGTTTTGCCTTTGAAAGATCCTTTTAGGAAAGCTGCTGCTAAGGCCATATCCATCCATTCAGTGCAGAAGCTGATTCTGAACGGGGAGATTCAGAAACCCACAAACATCAGAGTCCCATCCAGGGCCTCTGGTTCTGCTGCATGTTTGGATCTCTCTGAATGGTTGGAGGACATGAAGAGAGGCTTAGATGGGCCTCTGAAGCCATGGAGAAAGGCCTGCAAGGGCCTGCAAGGTCCTCGAGCCCATCTGCTGCTGCTGTAGGTCAGGATTAAAGGTACATTGAAGAAGCAGCCAGGGCAGTGCTGGGAGGCTGCTCCGCTCAGAAACCTCGAGTTCATCTGCCTGGAATCACCCAGAAAACCTTCAAGGGTCACTTTATTTCAGCCATTGAGAAGGAAACTATTTCAGGTTCAGCTCATGGGCTGCATTAGTAAAGGGCACCCTGAGGAACTCACACTGCCTGGAGAAGCTGATCCACAGCCTTATTTCCCTCTCCTTTTGTTTTTGCTCCTGCAGCCCTTGCTTGGTTATGATTCACCCTCAGAGGAGGAAATGAAAGTGCAGTAACTGTTGACTTTTCAGCCAGGGAGGCATACAGTTTATGGAGCAAAAACTCCAGCAGGAACAGAAGTGGGCTGAACTATAAACTGACTTCAGATGGAATAAACAAAGGAACAAAAATATCAGCAGCAAAGAGCAACAGCAAGGTTGAGCTCCGGTTTGGTGTTTGGCCATCAGAGGGTCACAAGCCAAAGGAGTATTTGTGTGAGGCTGCAGCAGGGACTGCAGGAGAAGTACATCTAGGAAAATACCCTGATGGCAAAATCTCCTTCATTTGTCTTTCACTGTGAGTCTGGGCATAATGAGGATACTTCATCTCAAAAAGTGAAAAAGGAAGTAAAACTTGCAAAAGGAAGGCCTGCTGCAATCTGTGAAAGACCAGTAGACTACCAGAAGGGAAGAGGGCAAACTTTCAGTGGGTGCAGTGTTTTACCAGCACCCTGAAATATTTGCATGCCTCCACAGGCTTTTTCATTCTATCAGCTTCAAATGGTAGCAAGAGAATCAAACATTTCTTATTGTGTATTTCCACTTTCCCAAACTTTTACCAAGTTCTGACAGAATTGTTAACTCACTCTTTCCTCTCAGGTGTAAAGGGGAGCATGGCACTATGACTGCTTTGAGATGCTGAGGAACAAGAGGGCTGGCAGGGCAGCTCTCTTCACGTGAGGGCTACCAGCTCCAAATGAGCCCAGCAGAGATGAAAGGTGCTTCCTCCAGGAGGGCAGTTTGGCATCAAGTATCCCTCCCACAGGTACAGTGAGGAAGCTGTCTGTGTGCTAGACAGCAAGCTGTCAGGAACCTGAGCAGACAAAACAGCACAGGAGGAACCAAACAAAATCACCTGCTGAGCTGAGATCAGCAGCTCTCAAACCGACTGCCTCTGAGTCTTGAGATAAGGGGGGAAATAACTTCTTGGGTTCCTTTAATAGATAGTTAATTTTTTAAAAAAGGAATGTAATGTACCTATCAAACTGAAAACTACACTACAGAATGATTGGGAATATCCTGTACAAGTTTAAATGCCCCTAAAGCAAGAAGTGATGAGTCCACATCTAATGCTGTCCACTATCAACACTGCCATCCAAGAGATATCCACCTTGTGGGGCTGAACCAAGGAATGTCTGCCCATGCTCCTGGACTGCCCAAGGAATCACAGCAGAGTAACAGGAATCACTTGCTGTTATGCTTGAGAAGCACAGCCTTGTGCTCTGTAATGTGGGACCCAACAGCAGTTACAGGCCCAAACACATCCCATCTCCAGAGCCCCCCACGATCACGAACACGTTGCTGGTCCCGCAGGCACTGAAGGCAGTATCTGCTCTTACAGCTGCTGGGTCTGTGTACAAACCAACCCATTCATCTCTCCCACGGAATACAGGGGATATTACAGTTCCTTGTGGCACCACAGAGAAGTATGAAATCACTGTTTGCCCTGGCTGAGAGACAGAGAACTGAAACACAAGAGGATAAAGCGTCTGGATGACAGTCAGGCGGGAAGTCCCTGGCAGGCCAAGGGACTGAACCCACTTCTTCCATCTCCTTCTCTGCTGCCTGACTTCTGGCTGCCTTCCTCATGCAGAGGGAGACTGTCCCAAACCCACCACAGATCCCTGGCAGAACTGGAGGTGAGCTCAGGGGGCCGGTGTTCAGCTGGATGCCCCCAAAAGGGAACAGGCTGAACCTCCCCATCTCTGCCAAGGCAGCAGGAAAACACTGCCTGACTTTGGTTTGCTGCTGGCTAATTACAAATGGGAGAAGTGAAACGCACTCCTTTGCCCTTAGCATCTGATTTAGAGAGAGGAAGGTCATTAAAAGCATGACTGCAGTAGATCAGCCCTGAGCACAGCAAGAGTTCTCTGACATGAAACTAAGCCAGCAGTGCCTGCCCAGGTGGCTCCCCCAGTAATGCTGAGCTGGGAGTCCTCTGCAGGCTCAGACAGTGCCAGAGGCACATCTTGGCCTGGGGAGTGAAGGGGAAGAGAAGGATGAGATTTTTAATGCAGTCAGAAATAGGATTCTGGAAGATGCCTCAAGCAAGAGACAGGTAAATTATATAGCAGAGGGTCAGAGACGTAGGTGGGTTGAAAAGATCCTGGGACCCTTAATTTTTCTGAGCATCCCTCCCACCCCCACAATTTCCTCTCCTTAAACCTCACTTCATTCCCTGCCTCATTGGGAGACACCATTCTGTTGCAGAGCCCACAGCTCTGTAAGCTGCATGAGAAGAAGCTCTGTAGCTCAGAAGTTGCATGAGAAGCTTTGAAATCCTGGAAATAATGGTCTTATCTGGAAGATTAGGGCAGCTTTCTTGAGCCCACTCATTTAGAATAAAGAGGATAGTGGGAAAATCCTTTAGTTGTAGATCTGCAGGTAAATCAGAGAAAGTACTTCCCTGTACTGTATTTTGGAAGGTGTTTCCATTAAAATTACCACAATGATTGCAGCAATTACAGAAAACCTATGCAAATTCAATGAAAAAATACAGAATTAGTCATGGAAAAAAAAAGAAAGAAACTTTTTTCTGGTCTAACATAGCCTAAAATTTCAGCTTTGTAGTAGTCAACTTTAACAAAACTTGCATTTCCATGACATTTTGTTGTAAATTCCAATGGGGAGGGAGGAGAAAATTTAGAACAAAGATTCTCTGTAGCCCTTGCTTTATGAGAAGAGATGTGAAGCTGAGAATCTCGCAGTGAGAGTGACTTAAAGCCAGCCAGGGTGGACATGGTCAGGAATTTCTGTTCCTCTGAAGGGATGCTGCTCCTACTGCTCCCTCCAGCACCTTCCTAGCAAAAGGCACTGGTCACTGCCAGCAAGTACAGGATAAAAGCCTGGAGCAACAATTTCTCAGAGCCGGGTTCAAAGAGTTAATTGCTAGAGCCTGGGCACACTTGCCTGAGCTCTGGTCAGCCGAGGGCCTGGGGCTGGGTGCTCTCCAGGTGGCCAAGAGCCAGGGCTCCAGCAGGACCTTGCTGAGGTCACTCCAGTCTGTCCCAGCTCCACCTCGACTGGGAGCCTGCTCCAGGGTCATGAGCTCTTGTCCAGTAAGAGAACGGCCAGCAAAGAATTGCTCACGGTGCCCTGCAGCAAAGAGCTGGGGGGAGTTCACAGATGGGAGAAAATTGGGACCTGTCCTCCAAAAATCAGCTGAAAATCTTGAGGGGTTCCTCTTCAGCAACAACGTCCCTCTCCCTCTATGGGACCTCTGGCAGAATTAGGGACCGCTGGCAGAATTTTGCCAGCTCAGAAGGGATCTCCAGGCATAAAGAAAGCAGGCAGAGCCCATGTGCTCATCTATAAATCAGGAAAGAGGGTGGAAAGATTTTTTTTTCCAGTGAGGGTAGATTTCTTTTCCTCAAATTTTTTCATCTATCAGAAGTATTTCTGCATAAATGCAAATTTATGGCACAAAAAGAGAAGAAAAATTCTAAGTATTTCTGCTGAACACACAGCAGCATACACACATACAAGAATGGACCCTAACACAGATGCCTATCCCATCTTTCCCTACAGATCCCCTAGCTGGGTGACCTTTCCTATGCTCTGTGTTGGAGCAATAACAAGTGGTGAGTTCCACGTGGTGTGAGGAAACCATAATTCTTGGAAGATAAAGTCAGGCTGACTGATGCAATGCAATGGGGACAGGAAACATGGGACCTAAAGCTCCCACCACACAGTTCACATTGTGTGCCTTGGTTTGGGAGACTTCTTCAAAGATCAAGAAAAGATTCTCACAGTCCTTGCAGTCCCTCCAAAATATTTCGATTAATCCAATCCCCATTTTTCTGTCTCAAAAAAGATTTTTCATTAAATCCTAGATAAGACAATATTCTGACACTAGGAAATCAATGCTGATACTGAATATAGAATGCAATACAACACTATTTTATAGTGAACAGGATTCTTGCCTTTATGAAACTTCTGGTTCTCTCCTACTGAATCAGACTGAGAACCTCATGGCTACAGTTTGGGTAAGAAAGCTGTAAGATTTTTTTTCCACATAAAAACATCTTTGCAGTTGAGTTCCCCAAAAGACAACATCTCTAAAAGTGTTTCCAAGAAATACATGGACACTGAGGTATTCAGCAGTAGCTTTTCTTAACTTGAAGTATGATTTTAAAAGTATTTTTTAATACTTATTTGGCAGCAAAGCACGGGGTTCTGATAAGCACCGTGTCAAAACCACCCCAGCAAAGGCACAGCCTGGGCCCCACATTGGCATTTAGTTTAGTCTGGGGTTGGACCATCCAAAACCTGCCTGAACCTCTTAAGAGAACATTTCAAGGACACTTTTAGGCAGATTTTTAATCACGAGGGGGGAAAAACCCAAAGTATTTGAATTATTTATCCCCGCCAGTGTATTTTTAGAGAGAAGAAGTTAAAATAAACTTTATCTGTAGGAAGCCTTAGCCTGATTGAAACCCTCTCCATCCATTTGGAGTCCTGTTAATAAGCCATCCAGACAGAGGGAGCATTCTTCTGGAAAGCCCGTTTGGCACAGCAGCCTGCAGCAAGAGCTGAGCAGGCAAATCCCACGGCAGGGGAGAGACAGCACTTTTTGACCCAAACAATGTCTAGACAGCCTGAAAACAGATAAATTAACAAGCAAGCAGCAGCAGCATCACCCAGCAGCAAAGCAGTGGATATTTGTCACCTCAGTGATGGGTTAAATGAAGACTCAAGGTCCTGGTATAGTCTTTATGAAACACAATGTGCTCCAGCTGTCTCCCTCCCTCCTCCTGAGCTATTTACTGTGTTAACAGCTCCATGCAGAAAGTTCACTGCCATAGGACACATTTCCCATCTTTTACAGACTGCCCTAATGAGGCAGCAGGATCAGAACAAATTAGTGGCAGAATTCCCCCGTCCCCTGGCTCACAGTGAAGGAACAAACATCCTTCCCTGCTGCACATGCTGCAGAATCTGAACCTGGCCATTCAGGGCACATGAGAGGAGCTTGCTCAGCCTAATGGTGTAACAATATTTTTAAATGCAACTCCTGCTTGAGGATGCTGCATTTGCTTTGCAGCCCAGCTCTCCTGTTGGAGAAAGCACATGGTTTGCTATATATAGTGGGACTTGAAAAATCACTTCCGTTACTAAACCAAGCACAAATAGTTTCAGATGACACTTTTGGTAGAGAAGATCCGTGATTTCATGCACTGTGTTTACTGAAAATTATGCACACACAAATTACCTTAACGAGATGCAAACCTTGTCATCTGCTTTTAGTGCCCCAGGAAAAAAAATCTGGTAGCTGCAATGATAGTATATTTAACATACAGAAAATAAATAGTTTGTTACATCAATGCTGTCAAAATGAAACAAGCCAAACTGTGATTAAAGCAGTTATCATTAAACCAGAGGCTGACTTCCAGAGCTGTTGTGAAAACAGCAAAAGAGCAATTTTCCTAAGTGCATTTCAAGTGATTGAGTAAAAATTGAACTTATGGTAGACTATGTTATAGAATACTACTTAAAGTGTTTGGATGATGATACTTCATAACACAGAAGCCTTCATGCAGTACAGTTTTAATGCTTTTTTGTTGCTGAGCTTGAAAGCATATTAAAGATTGTGAGACTTTGTGTCAGTGAGACTCAGCCCCACCACTCTCAAATATGACAGCAGGGAAGTTTTGTCCCTGTGAGGTTCCTTGTGTAAATAAAGGGATGGAAGGGAGAGAGGCAGAACTTCTTATATCATACAAGATGCATGTCTTGGCTCCTGCCAAGCAATATTCTGTGCATCTTCAGCATGGCAGGAGCTGTAAACATGTTGTATAATCACATAACTGGGCTGTGACCCATTTGTTAGCAGCATAGGAAAAATACATCAAAGTCACAGAGAGTCTCTTCAGACAGGCCTCGACAGATACCCATCTGGTAATAACCCCAGACTGTGAAGGATGGATGATTTATAGAGGTGTTAAGGAATCCTTCTTTTTATGTATATATAAATCCCTGTTTAAACTCTGTACTGATTAACTATGAAGTGCAAGGAAAATATAAGGAAAAACAATGCAATAGGGAGGGACTTGAGTGATGTGTAAGAAAAGATTGTGACCATATTAGAGCCACATGTAGTGCTGAGTATTCCTGAAGATCACAGAATCCTAGAGTGGCCTGGGTTGGAAGGACCTTAAAAATCATCTTTTTCTACTCCCTGCCCTGGGCAGGGACACCTTCCACTATCCCAGGCTGCTCCAAGCCCCATCCAACCTGGCCTTGGGCATTCCCAGGGATGGGGCAGCCACAGCTTCTCTGGGCACCCCGTGCCAGAGCTCCCCATGCTCACAGTGGGTTATTCAGTAAAGAATGTGTCATTATCAGCAAAGAAGCCCATTTCATGCTGGAGTATCCCATTTTTGTGCCAGGCACATACAAACACAGGATGGTAGCCCCTTCAGAAGTCTGCAATCTCAGTATCTCCTTAGTAATTTAAACAAGGGTGAATACTGAAGACTGAGTGCATGTAGATATCTTTTCTTGCCATGAGTCCAAACCCACAGCATGGATTTTCTTCATAGCACTATATTCTGTTTATAATAATTGCTTTGCTCGGGGCCCTTCCCTTTGCCAAAGCTCTTTTGGATTTGGGGAGGATACATTAGTGTTGGTATCTTCTGTAGTCTAGACTTGTAAGTTCCCACTCTATTGTTACATTGCTCCAGTGGAAGGTTTTTAAGTCACACTACTTGTCAAAGTTATGAGGATGCTGAATCATTTTTATTAAGCATCAAAGTCTCCCCCCCACCTTTCATTTCTTTAACTGAAAGCTTCATTAGATTGCAAAATGGCACCTCTGTGCTCAGACAGGGCTGTGGGCAAATCAGGTTCTTTCCTTTGTTAAATCTGATTGATTTATTGCACATATAAAATGAGCAGTAAATGTTGAAGTTCTAAAAAGTTATTTAACAAGTGTCTGAGTGGAATGAAAATAGCTTTCTAAAATAGTGCAAATACTTATCATAAGCATATTAAAGAGACTTTTCATTTTCAGACGTTACCAAATGCCCATAAATTCTTAGATATTCAAGCAGTCAGGCACCTGAGGAAGCTTAGGATAACAATTAATTATGAGACATGCTGCTCAAGAAGCTCTTTACAACCCTGAGTTCTGCAGCACTTTAGGAAGAAGGAAGGCACCAATCTGCTTATTTAGTAGCAGGAAACAAGAGGCAAACAAGGTTTGACTGGTGTGAGATGGAATATCACCTCAAGTCTCCCCCAGCCATGTCAGAAGGCACATACTGGACATCACAGGACCCCCAGATGACTCCAGAAGGACTCTGGACCCTTCTTCAGGCAATTGTCAGTGATCTCACTGATTCAGGATTGTGCTCTCTCATTAAACCACTTGGCACTCAGTGCCTCCAGCTTGCTGAGCTCGTTGGGAAGGGAGGGCACTTTAGGGAGAATCCCATCCCTACCTGCCCTCTGCAGGGTGCTGCCTCTGCTGGGACAAGCTCTGAGATCAGAGTGCCTGCCCCTTTCCTGGGTAGCTCCTGGAGCAGGGAACCTTCCCACAGGCAGGAAGATGCATGTGCACTTGGGGCTCAGCTAAGATTTGGAAGAAGGAGAGGAGAAGAGTCATGGAGTCACAGCTTGTGAAGGAGCAGAATGTGCCTAACAGAGACTTAGGAGAAAAGCAAACATGAAGGTGCAGCTGAGCAAAGCTTAGTTCCTATTTTACATTAGTTTTGCTACTGGTGCCTTGTCCAACTTCAGAGTTACTGTGCTCACAACCAGTTTCTTTTCTAATTTCCACTGAATACATAATAGAAGAAGAGAAGCAAAACAAAAAGGGAGAGAAATGTGTCAGAGATGAGAAAAGATCGAAGAAAAGAGAAAAATTCAGTTGAGAGGTGGCAGAGGACATCTAGGGATTATGCTCTGGAAAAAAAAAAAAAGCTAAGAGCAGAGACTTTCATAGCAACTGAAGGGGAAAATAATAATAAAAAAAAAGGCACAACAAAAAACCCTGTCTCCTGTGGTGAAACTTCAGTGAAATGCTATTAAGGATAAATCTTTTATTGTATTGTCCTGCAGGCAGTCTGGTAAAAACTCTATTCTCAGCAGAAATGAACTCTCCCATTATAAAAAAGGAAAAACTGTCTGCTTTCAGGACTGGCTCCATGTAATGGCTGCTGAGGTACCCACAAGGGAATATCTGGGAGCTGTAGCAAGGAGAAGTAGGTCCAGATATTTCCTGCTGAAATAAGGTCTTCTAACTGAGAAGAGACATCAAATGTGTTTGCCACCAGCTTCCCATGGGCTGTCAAAAGACTGCAGCTCACATAAAAGACTTAGCCCATGGAGAGCATTTGGAGAGGAAATAACTCCCTTTGCAGTGCTTTGTCAGGACCTCTTTTAATTGGGTCTTTGGCTGAGAGATAGGAAAAAACACTGGCCAAATCAGCCTTGGTGGAGTTACAGAAAGGAGAGATTTGACCCCCAAGCTGTGGAAGGGAGAGAAAAGGTTTTCCAAAGGAAAGGGAAACACAGAGCTTTTTAAAATGTTGGTCCAGAGCAAGAAGTCTCTGTTCCAATGAGAGATGATGCAGTGGGCTCCTGATTTAGCCCATCCTCCCCAGCAGTGGTACCTACAATAGCCAGGAGCCACCCACAGGGCAGCACAAGGGCACGGATGGAGGCTCAGACCAACAGCACATGCAGCCAAAGAGAGAACCACAAAGCTGTAAAATGCCAGAAGATCCAGGAGGGCTCTCTGGAGGCCATTTGCTCCCCTCGGGTTCCAGGCCAGCTCAGGGCTCTATTCAGCTGAGTTTAGACAAACCTGAAGGGTGGAGATTTCCCTGCCCCTCTGGGAAGCCTGTCTGGGTGCTGCCCCACTCCCAGTGTGTGCCATCCCCAACTTCCAGATTGTTGGTGAAGATATTCAACAGCACAGACCCAGACAACTATATCAGAAAATTCCTTTTCCAGCTCAACAAGTTAGACTTTTAACCCTCACTGTTCCCACTGAAAAGCACATCTTACTGCCTTGTGGTCAAACACTTTTAATCACTTCATTCTAATTTCAAACCCACAAGACTTCAGGACAAATATACACCTGTTTGTACCAGTTTATGCCCGTGTCCTATAACAATCCTTATTTTCCCTGGGCAGAGTGAATTCCAGGCCTACTGCTGTCAGAAAGTGGCACTTTCAGACTTCAAACAGCCCCTCTTAATCACTTGTTCCAGGCCTTTTAAATACATTCTTCAAATTATAGGTTTTACACTCTCAGACTTTGAACATGTGAGGAATTTACCTGAATCAGTTTTTATCCATTGCCTCATAGTTCCAAACCTTTCCATTATTTAGGTCAATGTAGCCTCACTCCCTCCTTCCACTTAGATAAAAGATCCATTTTCTCACTGTATTTTTTTTTAACATCTCATACCTGAGACACTTTTGCTGTTGCTATACTGAGCAAAGAATTGCTTTATCTTTTCAAGGGAATAAAGATCACTTTTAAAATCTTGTGTTCATTTGAAATTGCAGACCTGCTTTGTGTTTGTGTGCATTATTATTGCATTACAGAGCAGGCTCAGATCATGACTGCAATCCCCCTGAAGTTGGAAGTGTTCAATATCAAGTTTTCACAATTCTGTGAACTTACACATTTCTTTACATATGACATGGTCCTGAAACCTCCTTTGCTGATTATAAAATGCTATTCTGATTGAATCTTTCCATGTAGGTTTTGGGTTGGGCTTCTTTTTTTTTTTTTTTTTTTTTCCTTTTCTCTCACCTTGGACAATAAAAGTCATTGTTACTTTTATTGCCTGTTTCATTTTTAGGGTGCAGCAGGGATTGCAAAGCAGGATGTTGGGTAAACTAGAATTCATAGTTTATCCCAAAGTAGGTTCCCTGCTGAAGCTGGGTTTAAATGTATTTTTCTGTATTCAGTATGATTAATTCTGATGCCAGGGGATTCTTGGTACATTTCCTAAGGATAAATCCATGGGAATTGCAGTCACTTGCTTAAAGATGATTGTTCAAAGTGCAAAACACTGGGAAAGAGGCCTAAAAGTAAAACATGATCAAAATTATGCTGTAGTTGTAACTTGAAGAGATTTAGGGGTCCTGGATGTTTTGGAAGCAGAGTTACAATAAAATGAAACCTGCCTCCTAACCCAAAATAAACTGGGACTGAGTAACACACAGTGGCAGGCACAGACTGGCAGTAATGTGCTATAATTATATACAATTTCCTGCACAGAGAGGGATATTTCCAGGTAATTTCTGACTAGCCTTTAAAAACTATATTTTGAGCATTAAAAAACCCTCAAATTTTATTTTAATGAACTTTAAAGCTATGTGACACACTAAAGGCAAGCTAAGTCCCACTTGGCACAGCCTGTCAGGTGGAATGGAGGAGAACACGTGGCTGCAGAGCAATGGTGCTGCTCCCAGCTTGAGCCTGGGAGCAGGGAAGGGAATCTGTTCCTTCAGCAAAAACATGGCAAAAACAAAGCTCCTGCTCCCATGGGCTGCAAGGAGCCCTGATCAGCAGCACCCAGGGTGTGTCAGCATCCTGATGCTCCACAAGGATAAAGATGCCACTTAGGCAGAGGCAGCTGCTGCTCCCAGCCCTTTGGAACAGCTGGCTGCACAGCAGATGCCGAATTCCCTGCTAAGGAAGAGCCTGTTAAAAGCCTGCAGAGGGGAGACAGCAGCAAGGAATAATGCTGGCTGTGTCTGTGTTAGCATTTTAGGCCAGGGCAGGAATGTGCTTTCAAAGCAAATCAAAGAGGAGGAAGGAATTGAAACCAAGAAAGTTTTTCCAAGCCTCTGCTTGAACAGCTCTGCTCGCTGGATGTGCACAGTGGGGCCTGAGAGGCTGCTCCTATGTTTTCTCACTCTCTCAGCACAGCATTCCAATTCCTAGCACTTCAGTTCTCTCTTCAAGATACTCTGGAAGAGCCAGGTTAAGCCAAAGAAGCCTTTGACTAAATGCTGGAGCAAGACAATAACATTGTTCAACCATTTCCTGAACATTTGCAGAATGACCTGAGTACACAAAATTAGAGAGGTTCATCCTCTTAGCTGAAGGCTAATTTAGTCCCTTGTAAGCAGTATTTATATTTTTTGTATGAGGCTTTAATAACAACCTAGACTTACTAACGTGTAAGTATGAGATGTAAAACTCTGTAGAGCATATTTTAAATCCTGAGAGAATTCAACAAATGCATTGGTCTAAAAATGAATTGTCTAAAGCCCAGGCACTATAGAAGCTTCAGTGTGGCCTGACAGAACTGCAGATTGCCCAGCTGAATTCTTCATCAGTATGGGGTGCACAGACACTGGAAGTATGTGCAGCACCAAGCACTAAAGGACCATTTATTCCAAGCTAGAGCTATGCTGCAGTTCGTGAAGTTATCAGAATTTTACTGGTCATACAGGTGGAAGAAGTTAAGCCCTATGGTGTTGGAATTATGATTGAGAAATCATGGTAAAGTAAATTTCACATCTGAAAGAATTTAAGGCACAGGAACCAAACTGGCAACTTTCCTTTTACTCAAAATGTTCTCACAAAAAACTTTTAGATGCTTTCAAAGACACATTTGGTCTCTTCACGCTAAAGTGGTGCCAGAGCACACATTACAGTCTTGGATTTACCCATAGCAACTGATGAATTCCCTATTAGGAAAAGAATCTTTTCAGTTCCATCAAAATTAATACATTGAAAAAATCTGGGTTTAAATGGAGAACACAGGCTCAGAGAGGTGGAATATCCTCTGAAAGTTAAGCAAGGGTATTTTTTTTTTCTTTACTTACAGCTAAGGTGGATTAACAGAGGCATATGGAGAAGATCAAATATACCTTGAAATAATGGATGTATAAATCTGCAGACTAAATCTCTCTTGAGTACTGGACAAGAGAGAATATAAAAATGTGGAGATCAT
This sequence comes from Urocynchramus pylzowi, assembly GCA_013397555.1. NCBI lineage: Eukaryota > Metazoa > Chordata > Aves > Passeriformes > Fringillidae > Urocynchramus > Urocynchramus pylzowi. The sequence continues at coordinate 115,565 of VZRH01002494.1, forward strand.
TTACTGAGGGAATATAACACTGCAAAGCCAGAGGGGTTCTAGGATCTTCAATATTTTATAAGAGGAAGCTTAAAGCTATTTTAATAAACCGTTGAGGCCAGTTTTTAAAAAATGTAAATGTACAACTGTGCACACAATCTGCATATGCAAATCACCACAATTGGACAAGCAAATCAGATAATTGCATGCAAATATGCCTACTCACTCCGTGCCTGTGTCTACAATGGTAGTAACTGTGCATGCAAATTAGGTACACATTTTGTACACATAAAGGTGCAGCTTAAGTGGCATATGGCATGGAAATATGGCATCCAATGTAACAAAAGAGGGAGAAGGAAATAGTAGGGGATAGAGTTAGCTGTAAATAATAACATGGAGCGAACACAAACACACACACATGGATCTATAAACACAACATTATCAAAAAGAAAATACATGGGTCTTTTAGTGCTTGAGGAACTGAAATGACACACGTTGTGTGGGGAAGGCGTCTGTGCAAGCTACAACAGCTTCCCAAGGGACCCCGTGCCCATTCACAGCACAGCCTAGCATGGCCTTTCAAAGCCACACCAGCCTCTCCCTGGTTTGACCCAATGACCCTCTCCTTGAGGAGAAGTTGGAGTTCAGTGTCTCTTAGACTGACACAGGCTGAAGACTCAGCTGCAAATGCTGCCAAATGAACATCAAAGGTGGTGGTGGTTTCTTGTGACACATGGACAGATGTATTCAAGTAAAAGGCTTTGTAACTCTTTTGTCTTTCAAAAGTATTGATTTTGCTTCAACTACTTTCCTTTCTGCTTTGAAGCTAACCCAGTGTTAGACCATCCTGGCCCTTCTGCATCCGGCTCATTTGGATTCAAACTGCACAAGAGTGAGATGACTGGCAGACAGGATGGATGGATGGAGTGGAGGAAAGGATTCTAACCTTAATTGTATCCTTGAACTTAAAACCTATACTACATTTTTAAACACACTTAGACCTTTAACTTAGTAGTTAGCAGATTAATGAGATGCATAGACTGACATTTTATTTGAAATTTTCCAGGCAGAGAAACACAAAGTGCTCAGCATGAAGAGCAGGCTGAGTTGCAATGACAGCAAGCCCCCTCAATCACTCCAGGCTTCAGCATACTCAGATATAAAACAATGAGCATAAGTTGGAGAACAGAATAAAGTGTTGATTAAATTTTGATTCAGTCCCTTTTATGTGTGATTCCACATTTGTGCCACACTCACACAGCCAGAACAGCAAAGGTCACTGCCCAGTCAGTGCCTTCAGCCCTGGGCTCATGACACTCAGGGCTCTGAAGAGCTCTTTGGAGGTTCATCCCAAAAAGGTCTTCATGGTTCAGAGATAAGCTGGAGTCACAAGGATCAGCCTGGCCCATGAACATCTGAAACACATGGCTGCATAGGGAACTTAGAGGGAAGGTGGACAGCTGTCCAAAACCTCCCATCTCCAGCTTTTTCCATGCTTTTTGTCTGGCTGTCCTTTGCACCTCAGAAACCCAGGTGAGGTTTTGTCCTTGCACACAAAGCTCTGCAAATCCACTGCTCAGTCCCATCACATGGATTCTTCTGGCTATGCTGTTTCCCTCATGAACTCAACTGCCTGAGGAAGGTTCCAGAAGAGGGACCTTCTGGAGGAAACACAGGTACTGAAAACAAGGGAATGGCTTTGAGAACCCACTGGGCATATTCCTTTCTCCTACACTAAGAAAGAATTTCTCACCCCAGATCTCATCCTTGTTTACTTTCCTTTCATTGTTCAATGCCCTAATCTTCTAAAAGCCTGAGGCAGAAACTGTGGAGGTGTTTGTGTCATGTGCACCACTTGGCTCAGTCCATCTTGTGACACACAGGAACGAGCAGCCCTGTCTCCATATGACTAATGTCCCAATTGCTTTATTTCAGAGCAACTCAGAGTTTTAAAGTCTTTAAGTCAGCTTTGGCCAAGGTTCAGAGCACATATTTTCCCTCCCAGTTCTGCATAGCCTTACAAGCCACAGCAACAGAAAGTTGGAGCTGCTTCTCACCCACTGAGCCTGGGTGCCCATGCACACATTAAGAGACCGTTCACCTTTCAGTACATATCTAGGCTAAACTGATTTCACTTTCAAGAAAGAGGAAAACTTAGTGCTTAATGGATTTTTACTAAACTCCAAGGCAGTTTGGAAGTACATTCTGACATGCAGCATTAAACACTACTGCAGCTGCACTCAGAGGAATGGGCAAATGCATGCGAGCTCACAGAGCAGAGCTTTTACCTCACCTCAAATTGCTGCCTGAGCCTTTGGGGGCTTATCCCAGCACCCAGTGGAGTTAATGAGAGAATAACCAAGTGATTTGGGAAGACTTGAGTGAATTTGTACTATAAATTTGCTTATGGAAGCAGCTATGTTGGTAAAGATAGATATTCCCAAGCTAGAGCAGGTTAATTTTACACCACACTCCCCCAAAAACGTAGCAACAAAACTTGGTGAACAAACGATTTCATTCTGATCAGATTTTGTGTCTCTTAGTGAAATCACAAATTTATACAAGGCATGCTGGGTGACTGATAGCCAAGTGGGACTTGGAAATACATCTTAACAAACATGTTGGGCATCTTTGTCATAGACTTGTATGTGTAGGAGCTTTGTCTTAGCTGACAAAATACACTTCTTTTTCCCTGTCAAATGTAACAGTCGGGTATTCAACTCATTTGAGCAACTGCAGGTAGTAAGAATTGCACTGTAAAAAAGATTAAAATCACATAAACCAAAAGCTATATCCAGCTTGTCCTTTTCTCCCTGTCCATGCAGTTTCTCACTCCTGCATGAATGTTGTATTATTTTTCCTCTATTTTCTTTATAGATCCACACTCTTCAGGGCAACTATTGTTTCTTTATGTATTCATAATCTCTAAAATAAGGGCATCCTGGTGTTTGTAAGGGAAATGATAGTAAAACTCTATGTTAGAGGCATAGAGAGACAGCCAGAACAATGACACCCACCTCAACCTGTCTTGAAGTTGGGCAGACAGCCCAGAAGCCAACACTGTCTCAGCTGCCACATGTGACAATGGAGGACAAGTTTTGATTAGAAAGTCTTATTTTATTCTATTTTTTTACAGGCTTCTCCACTCAGCTGGCTTTGATACCATTTACCCTCAGGTACTTTGGAAACAATCTCAGGAGTTGTTAGCAGTTGTTTTTGAGGATTCCTAAGGGACAGGGAAGGGCCAGAGTTCTGGCAGAAGACCAGCACAGCACCCACTAGAAAGCAGGAGATGAAGAACTGGGAAATTACTGTCTGGAAAATAAATTTCAGCTTCTGCACAGGTATCAAAACAAAAGAATGAAACCACTTGTAAAGCCACAGAAGATAACAAGAAAATCAGCAAGCACAAACACACAGCTACTGGGAACAGATGATGTCAAACCAAGCTCTATTCTTTCCATGACAGGATTACAGGCTCAGGGATAGAGGAGAAACAACAGTTGTCATGGCTTGTTTTAAGCAAGTCTTTTGACTCTGACTCATGAAACATTCTTATAGGCAAGCTCAGAAATTTGATCTTCAAGTAACTCAGTACTTGAAGTGGATGCAAGAGGCTGAAAAACTATGCAACAGAATATTTAATAGGAAATCATAGTCAAATTGGAAGCATGTTTTGAGTGGATATCCTGAAGAGTTATTTTAGGTTTAGTTCCATTATTTCTGTTAATGTCTCAGAGTGTGGAATAGGAAAATTTTTAGAAGACAATGGAAATACTTAAGCAAGGTTGGGGAAAGATCTATCAGGAGTGATGTGAGTAAAGCTGATCTTGCCACAGGGCACAGCTGGACTTTAATCAACTCCTTTAGTCCCTGTTCTTGTGCTGTTTGTGCATGTGGGTAAAAATCTTTGGTCCCAAGAGCCACTTGGTTGGAAGTTAATAGTTAACAACTTGCTTTTTGAATAGGGCAGCCACAGAAACTCTGAAAAATATTGCCAGCTACCCCTTCCCATAGTCCTTGTAACCATACTAGATAATTGATAATAGCAGAAGGTTGCCCTAAAGCCAAGGGCCAGGGGGCAGGTGATGATCTCAGTGCATTTCCTGCACAGCATGTCTGCCCAGAGCCAGCAGAGGTTGGGGTCAACTAACTTGGATTATGCACCAGTGTCTTTTAATTTTGTCTGCAATGAAATATGGACGTGTACAGACTCCAGAAGTGCCTGGCATGTGACACCCAGTTATCATGGGCTTCATAAAGCCTAGGTTAAATCCTCTAAGAGATCAGAGAAGAGTGCCTTGTCATCACAAATCTTGAGCCTGCTAGCACAGAGTGAACGATGAAGTCCTTCAATGCTTTACAGCCCAAGGCCCTGTGGGATTCCTTAATTATCCTTTGCAATAATTAAGGCACAAACAATTGATATAAGAATCTCCATTTGTTTAGAGTGTGTGGATTCCCTTCCCCCAAGGCTGGAGAAAGCTCAAATACATTTATACTCCAAAGCTGCTCCTCTCCAAAGGGGGATTGTTCTGCTTGGCTGGGAATGAAAGCCATCTCAGCACGGTGGCAGGTAGGGCTGTATTAAGGCAGCAGTTGGGGGCCCACAGGAGCTACTTGATTACACATTGGAACAGCTTCATTCTTCAAGCACTGGCATCAGGCCAATTAGTCCTATAGGAAGACTGATGTTTTAACTAAGACACATCCATCTACACTGCAGCTTTACAAACACACTGTTTGCTGAGTAGGGAATGCCTGTGCAGTTCTATTTCTGATTTTCTAGAAAGGTCAAAGGACATCAGGCAGATGTACTGGAAACCTGAAAAGCACATCAGTGAAATTCAGACAAGTAAGATCTAAAATTATTCAGTACGGCCTTCATTTGATAATCTGCTATAGATTTAAATGCGAGGAGCAAAACAGTTGCATTTTGTAAGTAACTTTTAAGGTCCTTTCTACCTAGAAAATCCAGCCAGAAAGAAAGCACCCCTCAGGAACCTGCAGACACTCAGCAAGGAGGGAATAAATGTACAGCAGGCAAAGCAACAAACCCAGCTACCTCAGAGGAAACCACAGCCCTGAAGGCACGACCCTGGACACGTCCAGACTCACAGTGGAGAAGGAAAGTCACACAACTGGCTCTGGGGGCAGCTGGTGGTTACAAATACACATCCCTGACTCCAGCCCCATGCCAAGGCCCCTGCCATGGTGCAGCTGATCCAACAGATGCCACGTTGGGAGTCAGAGCAGCAGGGAGAGGCTGCAGATGGATGCTGCCTCAAGGGTGCTGTCAGTGCCACCAGGCTGGAACTGCCACTCCTGCTGGTGGCTCTCCAGAGCTCCCAGGTCTGCTGACCCTTCCCTTTCACCTTCCCACCCTTTCTGTGACCTGATATGAGACTTGTGCACTGGGAAGGAAGGAACCTGAGAGGCTTTTTTCCAGTCGTTGACTTGACTCACAGGGTGTGTTCCAGCATGGAAGCCAAAGGCCACTCCAGGTTCACTGGGAATGGGAGGTGCAGATTCTCAGTAGAACTTTGGCAAGAAAGCTGCTTTTGTCAGTCTGTCTTGCAGCCAGCAAATGGGAGGGAACAGCCCTGAGATTCCAGATTCTTCCTAACACACAGAGTTGTAAATGAGAGCCTCTGTAGCTTCCAACATTATGCAATCAGTTACATTAGAAAAAATAAATTAATCATCACCAGTTTTAAGATCTACAGTAAATATAAAGAAGATAATTTTTAAATACTCTAATTATATTACAAAATGTAGTCCTCTTAATGCCAAGCTATAAAAGTTGGTTGCAGATTGTAACTGGGCTTCAGTTTTACAAGTATGACTATAAGCTACAAATTTGCTTCTTCAGAGAAGCATGAAGACAGGATGGGGAAGAAGCTCTTGTTCCTGCAATGCACCAAAGCTGATCTGTAGCCAGGAGAAGGTTTGGACATTATGTATTTACAGCACCAGCACGTAAACCAGGAGTCAGCCAGGGCAGCCCTGCCAGGCTCTGCAGAACAACTCTGCTGTTCTTCCCTCCAGGGATAAGCTCAACACTCAGATCCTAAGAGGGAAAATACTTCTGAAATTCACACCAAGCAGCTTTGAAGGTGCCAAACCCAGGTCTGCCACAATGCAGCATCTGGGCCACTGCACCTCTGAGTATCACCCACTCAATGAGCAATGCTGAATGAGAAAGGTCCTGCATGCACAGGCACCTGAGGAGGGTTAGACAGTCCCTAATTTCAGGTATATCCATCTAATTTTGTTGGCTGAACTTCCTTTATAGTCCATGGGCAATGAACTTCCTTTATAGTCCATGGGTTGGATGAATCACACTTGCAGTGTGATTCATCCAACCTCTTTTAGTAGCCAGCTGCAAGTCCAGGTATCACCTTTGAAATGTTTCTTTCTCTTCACTGAGTACAAAAGAAGTAGAGAGACTGTTTCATACAGGGGTGTCACATTGTGTACCTCTTCCAGTAGGTGAGATTAATCCAGCCAGGCTGTTTAAGAGCAGGGGGAAACTGCAAAACTGAAAAACTGCTGCAAAGCTTTTAGCAGCATCCTATGAGTTTAGTCTTCTAGTCTTGCACAAAGTCCTTAAAGATCATGAAGTCAGGTCTGATTTTTAAATTACTCAAATTTTCTCCCTCTGTTGGCAGCACTCTGTTAGAAGAATTACAGAACCACAGTGCTTGTTCTCTGGACAAAATTTTAAAAAAATTACTCCCTAAGTAGAGTTCTCTATTATATGTTTGGTAATTAATTTCCTCATTAAATGCTAACCATGAGTTTACAATAAAAAGTAATTAAGAGAGGCCACAAGCTGCAAAGGTTGAATGAGCTTTTGAGCACTCCCTAATTGAAGGCCTTGCTGTGTGCCAAAGGGTAGCTGGAGCATCTTTCCAAAGGTGAGATCAACAACTTCTAGTGAAATGACAGCTGCCAGGACAACAGCCTCGTTAACCTCAGCCCAGCCAGGGCTGCCTGAGCTGCCCCAGCACTGCCTGCCCATTTCCTCCTTGTTACATTTCAAATGGCTCAAGTCCCTTGGTAGTCCCATCTTCTAATTAGTCACTAGTTACACTGTCAGGTATTTTATTCCCACAACTGAGTGAGGAAATGAGGATTAGCTCTTGAATTCTGCAAAAAGGAATGGTTACCACTGGTTCTGTGCCTCCTTTTCTACCCACAGCAGTCCCTGTTCCAGAAGCATGAAGCATGCTAGAAAGCACCTTCCTGCATGGTTTTAGTAAAGAACCTCACCTCTGTAGGGAAATGTGCTTCAATTCAAGGCTGTTCTCACATGCATCCCCAATTATTTTCACTTTCTTTTAAAGCACCAACCTCTTGTTTACTCACTGATGAATCAGCATGAGAATCTCCTAAGTTCAAAGCTTATCTATTATTTTTTGCTGATACAAGTATTCCTTCCAGTGTTTACCCAGCTCATGCAAGCCCCTATAATTTTGTCAGTGTTATCTTTTCAAAGGTATTTTGTCTGTTCAAATACACTAAATGTAAAATAAAACCAAAGGCTGCATACAGTTTGAGAAGAAGAATGCAAAAGGCAGTAGAGCAAGAACAGCCCTGCCAGGGCTTTTCCATGAGGGATCCAGGATAGCTGGAGCTTAATTCTGACTAAGGCAACACTGCAAGCAGTGGAACTAAAAATACTCCAGTGGGAAATACGTGTAAACTGGTTTTAAACTGCAGTACAATGCAACACCTTTGATCTGAGGGTTTAGTTCAGACAGAACAAGACTGACAGATAAAACAATATTCCTCCAAATATGTAAACAGCTGTTGCAAAGGGAAAAGGAATTATCTGTCCTCTGGTGGGAAGGATTGGAAGACTAGGCTACGACTTAACAGGTGAGGTATGAGGGAAAACTTTCTGCTAGAAAGAGGGGGAGTTTGTAAAATTTCACTAATGGGAAAGGGCCAGAGAGACAGTGTTGGAACAGTGTGGACTGTCTTGGGACACCTGATGGATAAGATGGGATGTGCAAACTATTTTCTAATCACTATCTCTTAAGAAAGTCAGAGTTTGACATATCCAAAATGTGGAACCAGCATTAATATCTAAAGCAACTCAAACCCCACTCTGAACTGCAAGTCTCACGATAGTTCATGGGTTTGCTTTTTTAAAGCCCCAGCTGCCAGATTCATGCATTGCAAAGCAATCTCATCTTTCATTTTAAAAAGTTATATTTCCACTTCTCAAAGCTGTGGAAAGAAGCCTGAAAAGATGAAGTGCCAGTATCCTTAACAGCTCCAAAGAGAGAAGGCAAATAAAAGGAATTCAAAGTACATTGGTTTAAGCCAAACTCATAATTTCTTTTTCCCAGGCCTGGCTCATGATTTTTGAGAACTGGCATTTGGAAATGCTGGAAATACAAAACTCTTAATAAGGAACAGGGGGGAGTTACTAAGAAGCTTGGAGAAAGCTGTAAGATTTGTTCACTACAGTAAAAACGTGAGCATTAAAGAATTGAAGAGGAAGATTTGTTAAAGGCTACCAAAATTCTGGTACTTTCTCACACAACAATCAGCTCCACAGTCCCTGGTGACTGAGCTGTGCCTCTCTTTGTTACAGTTTTGCCTTTAATTCTACTTCAGCCTGCTGGCTGGAACGTGACAAACCCATTTTGTTTCCTGGGGAAAGAGAGGGGCCTTTTGGGGCTATAGAGAGCCTGATACCTGTGACCAAAACAGTCAAACAAATACAGACAGAGGACAAACCCAGCTTTTGTACGCAGTGTTCATGGCCTGGTTTATTTTGCTCTTACCCAGCATCTTTGTGAATGTTGCTATCAGAAAGCCTTTTTTACTGACTTCAGGAAATATATTTTTTTGATAAAGGAACAATTATGGAATTAATTTGTTTTTTAAACAAGCTTTTCTTACAGGAATTTTTCTTTTTTAATGAGCTTGAATAGCAAAAACATTTCATCAAGCTTCTGTTGATGTACTTAAATATGTCCAAATAAATAGCATATTTTCAAGTTAAGTAAATACCCACATACCAAATCTGGATCCTGTTTAAGCCCCAAGAAAAATAATAATATTGTCTATCCACGCTGCTGAATATGCTATAATGTATTATATATGCTTTGAGATTGCTAGACAAAAACCTACATATGTAACAGAATATGACTGAAATTCACTCAGACATGTTTTCCATTCCTTAGAAACTGAAAATCCACAGCAGATCTTCAATTCTCCCACTAGGACAAAAATATTTCTTTATTGCCTCTTGCCCATCCACCAGCTGAAGGGAGCTAACTCCACATGCACACTCTTATCTCCACACAAGCTGTACACTTTGGGGAGCATATGCTGAATAGATTAAATGAGAAAACAAGTTGTTGCAAATATTTTTTGCCTTAAAACATCCCAGGCAGTTTTTGATTTAAGATAACCTTGCATTTGAGTAAAGGAAGAATAATTTAAAAGATTTATTAATTTTCATGAAAAAAATTTAGTACTTTGTGATCAATTTCAATTTTACTGTAAGTACAAAACTCAACTCCTCTAAAATTGCAAAATGTCTCATTGATAATACAGAGACAGAGACCATCGATCAAGTGATTCCTTTACCCAAGGTCTTTCTGTGCAGTGGTGGGTATTCATATTCCTAAAATTCCCTGCCTAGCCTTTTCAAATAGACTGTGAAAAGTAAAGGAAAGTGTAAAATTAAGGAGATCACTGCTCACATTGCTCGTGTGATTGCTCTGTGTGTGCATGCACAGCTGCCTCAGCACTGTCCCCTTCAGATGTGCTGCTGCATTAGTGCTGAAATACAACTAAATGCAAAACATTGAGATGCTTAAGAGGCTTTTAAAGAAAATGCTGTGACAACTTGGCCTGCAGAGAGTGGTACCATGTTTGACTACCTGAATTAGATTTAATCTGGCTCCCCCAGTGGTAATAATAATATAATATGCTGTAAAAAGGAGTCTAAAAACCTTAAATTGAATCTGTATGTTTGCTAAGAAAGTGGCTTTGTCGGCTGTACATTACAAAACTTTAATATTTTCTGCAGGCAAGCAATATATCTTGTCTAGACACTGGTGAAATTTTCAGACACAAAATTATTTTAAATTCTAAAACAAATAATGCAGACTTCACCCCCCCCATCCCTAACAGATTGTGGAATGTCATTTACTTTAAATTTGCAGCCAGACATCACATAGCCAGAGAAATTGCCTGTAAGAAAAATAGGCTGACACTTATCACTGCATTCCAGGGGGATCAGGGGGTGATGTCAGCTCTCTCTGTTTCTCCCAGACAATTGAGCGTCCTACAAATCAATAAAAACAAGGTTTATTGGTATGTTTGCTTTATCACACTTGAGCCACTTTCATTGTCCTAGTGACAAAGTCTTCACAAATTGAATCATTAAACACAGTAATTGGGTTTCAAATACATTTTAGAGAGGAGGAAGGGAAGGGAGGGTGTAAAAGATTATTTGCTGCAGTATTTATGGCTGCGGAATTTAGGTTTGTAACAGTTTGTCGTACCTATATTTTATTTTTTGATATGGAAAAAGGAGCAGGGGGAGGGGACAGAGGAGGGACCCCAGTAAGTGGAACAAACAGTCGCACTCAAATTTAGCCCAGCAAAGCTTTTAATATTTCGCTGAGCTAATGTTATATAAGGAATTTCTCAACAGCTCCCCGCGCAAAATGTCAAACTTATTTTAAAATTATTTTTGTAAAAATAGATGGTCTTGGAAAAAAAAAATTTTAAAATGCACCCTGGAGTCAGGATCTAAGGACTGTTACCATCCTGGTGGTTAAAATAATTCCTTCCCGGGTGTTGCTCAGTCCCTTACGCAAGCCTGTAAACTCATTTCGCCCCAGCACTCTTTAAATCTTTGTCGCTTTTTGCATATGTGGTTGTGATTTACATGCCACCCACATTTAAAGAGGTATTGACATTTTCAAGGCTGCTATTTTAGCCCCTGGATTTTTTAAATGGAATCAATCAGACTTTATTTCTTCCCTCAGGAGCCCAGACCTGTGTTTGTGGCTCGCCCACCTCTCTCTCCGCAGCCCCAGGGGCGTCTCAAGCCCCAGGTGAAGGTTCAGCATCCCCTCAGCGATTCCAGCCATGGATGGTGAGCCCTGGCAGGGCTGGCTGCCCCCAGCGCTGGCATTTCGGCCTCCCTGCCCTCACAGCTGCTGTGCAGGCCGAGCTCGGGTGGCAGAGCAAAACAGAGGCAGATTTCACAGGAGCAGCCAGCACTATGCAGCATTATGGGCTGTGACTGGCCTTTGGGCCGGCAGCTCCGTGACAATGGCTTTGTTGGGCTCAATGGCGCTGACCTGAGACGGGCAGGCCGAGGTCAGCGCCAGGCCAGGCCCGTGAGGCTCCCACAGCTTCCACACGCTCTAGGCCTGCCTCGGGACTACAGCACGGGCTGCTCTAAGCAATGCCATTTGGATTTTTGCCTTAGCACCCCTCTGGAGCAGGGAGGGGATAGGGGGACAGCAGAGGCTCTGTGGCTGGAAAAGTCAGGCTTAGATGCACCCACATAGCCACGAGTCTGCCTAAAGAGCCACCGTGCAGGTGACACTGTCCTTCCCCTGCATGAATCAGGGAACACATCTCCCCCCCTCCTTTGATCTTGGTGCATTTTTCTTACTCAATTAGCCTGAAACGGAACACGGTCATGCTTCCAGCTGCAGTTTCCTTTGAGCACAGTGGTATCAGACCTTTCCACACATTATACAAATTGCACTTCATCACTGAAAATCAAATCAAATCTAGGAGGCAATGATATCCATGTAAAAATACCGTAAGGATGTACAAGTGCTTCCTACCCTGCGCTGTCTCCTAAGATGAATGGAGGAATGTCAGTCAGGAGCTCTGGCTCCTCCAGCAGCTCTCAGTTTTTGGGACCCTTCCCCACATTGCACTGATGCTGTTGGGAGTGTCAGCAAGGCAGTGCTTTAGGGAAACCCAGCAAAGCACACTTAGGGCCCAGCACACATCACAGCACTGATCTCCAGGCAGAGTGTCTGCAGACTCAATCCCATCTTGGCCAGCAGCAGAACTATAGCTGTGTCCTGATGTTTGGCAGAGATTAATTCAGGCTTCCTTCATCTCACACAGAAACAGCCTTGTATGGGCCCTGCCAGAGATTTGTTTTAAAGACAGTTAATTGTTAGTGATCCACTTTGATCCTGCCAAGTAAGGCATGGACAGGATCAATGGACTTGCTTGGTGACTCTTCTCCCTTTCTCTTTCTGAGGTAACTGTTGAGGCAGGAAAAAGCTCCTGCTGTGTGTAGAGAAAATATTCTCCAGGAGTTCCCTGGTACCATTTCAAGTGTAAGGCAGAGCAGCCTCCAGCCCACCCTGCTTCCACCAAATCTGCTGCTGCAGCCACCAACTGCAACCCAGTAGTGATCCTGCAGCGACAGCGATTCTGTTCCCGCTCTGCTATTCACAGCAATGGCACTCATGGCCACCAACTATGATAAAAGCCTTCTTGAAACTTAGAGGGGAGGGATACACATACATTGTTCATGTGTGTGAAAAAATTCACCTGCATCTTGGTCATTCCTTCCATCAAACCATGCAAACCAAACTCAGCAAGCTCACAACAGACACATGGGCTTACTTATGGCTGCACCTTACGTTTTAAAAACTATCCTTGTGCAAACTGGCTCCCTTGGCTGTATTATACACCATTTATCTTGGAGGAGGTCTGCTCCAAAAGGAGAGTCTGGGTTTGGTGAGTCTGTCAGTGACGGCTCTATTTCCCAGTATATATTTACACTACCATCAGACTTGGTGAGTGGGTTTGCTGTCAAACTCGCAAAGCACAAAGCTGACAGTTTGGTTTGAAGTTCCCTTCCCCACACTTGGGTCGCACGAGAACACTGAATAGATGCATTTGCTATAGGTTATAGCAATCCTGACAGTAGTGAATGAATGATTGCTCCTAAAAAGTACAGCTTGTTCTGACATTATCGCTCCGTTGCATTCTAAAAGTGGCTAAACCAGAGACATCCTTCCCATCTCTCCCCACCCCACTGCCATTCAGCATCTCTTCTGGTTCAGCAGCCTGCATTTCCTCACTGATGTGAAGGGTCTATGGATTTACACCAATGGGACATGATGCCCAGTGGTAACATTTACAGCATAACAACCATTTATTTTTCCAGAGAAGTGTTTAGCTTATTGATGAAAGAAAAAGTATTCTACCCTCTTGTGTGTCTAAGTAGTCAACATCCCTAGTGAAATGAATAAAATTCTCATAATCTGTTCCACTGGAGCCTATTTCTGTTATAACTGAAAGCAGGAAATGTTGTTGCAGACTTCCATGGGAGCAGCACTTGCCTCATGAAGAAGAATTGGTTAAACATTGCATAATTTAGTAACTCCTGACTTAACAAAACTCAGAGACACACTCCCCAAGAAAGCCACACTGTTTGTAGCTGGGAACAGCCTGGCTGTATCAGCAGCACTGGCAGCAAAGACTCTAAAACATAGATATGAAAAATGATTAACTCACTTCATATGACTATTTGTGCTTAAAATTAGGGCAGGCACTCGAGAACGCTGCTGAATCAGGCCTTGATTATTGGTACCAGTAATGAATGCAGACATTTGGGAAGGTATGTTTCATTGCTGCCATCATGTTTTATTTTTGGAGATGTTAAAGAAAGATATCAAGAAGATATAAAACAAGTAATTAAATTCCTGTTTTGTGTAATGCAGAGCAAATATTTGCTTCAAGTTTTATAGGCATCTTGCAAATCAAAATCATAAAGGCAGATGAGCTTTTGTTTAAAAAAGGCACGCTGATGGCTCAGCAGAAAATAATAAGAGTTTGTTTTTGGAAGGAAAAAAAAAACAAAAACCTGACATGAACCACAAATACATTTCATTAGGTGACACTAATAGGGGTTGTCAGGTGCCTTCAGTAGCAGCAAACATCCTCTCATGTCTCAAGTTTGTGTGGAAGTCAAGAGCACAGACTTAGCTCAGATAAGATATTTGATTTGTGTTTGCTCAGGAAAATGCTCTGACAGTTTAGCTAAAAGGAATTTGTATTGAATTGGAGTAAAATTTGGACTAGATAACAGCCAAGAGAATACCGGGGCTGGGCTGGACCCAGCATTAGACAATGGAAACAAGCTGGTGAACAAGTTACTGGGGAATATTTACTGAAGCACATTCTTTCTTTCTTTCTTTTTCACATGGACTTGCAGAAAGTGAAATTCAAAATGCCAAAACTGCCTGGTTGGACACAGTAAAAAAATCGGTTTCCAAAAACTACAATCCTACCATTTTCGTTCTTTCTCTTTTACTTGTATTAACACTTTCTTACCCCTCTAAAATCTGCCTTGAGTTTGACCTAGTCAGAAATCAAAGGAATACAAAATATTTATTATAGTATAGTTTCAACACTATTTTCATGTTTAGGAGAGGGAGTAAGGACAAAAAAATACTTGGGTGCTGGAGGGGCAGAGTTTGAAGCTTTGTAGCTTTACCCTCCTCTCTCAGCTGAGCTCCCTGTCCATATTATAACTCCATGGCTGGGCCTTTCTGGCAGGAGAAGAGAGGGCAGCCTGTGGTGGAGCTTTCTGGGTTTCCAGGTGTGTGGCAATTCAGCCACAAAGAATTCTAGAAGCACAAATTGAGAGCTTTCAAATTTCCACCAGGCACTGCTGGCATTCCTGGATTTAAATATTTGCTCATTTTAGAGAAAATATTTCATTTAAATTGATCTGCTCCTATATCCATTAACTCCATAACATTTTATAAAATAAGGGAATTACTGCAAAAATTGTCCAAGATAGAATTTTTTTTTTTACTTGCTGTATTTCAGATTATGCCCACATTAGATTTTCACCTCTCTGTTGACATCCCCAGAGCAGAAACCAAGGTTAGTATTGACATAATTTTGATATTTAACATACAGTTAGGTGCACAAGAAAGATCCCATGAACAATAAATTCTTTTCCTCAGATAAATTACCCCTGTGGTGGAGTACAACACATCCCTCTTTGCCTCTGAATTCAGCACTATAGATGACAAAGAGAAAAGGTGAGGTCTGTAAGAAGAGCCAGTGCTTTTATCAGGGCAGCTACTGCAGACGAAAACAAGGAAATAAAACATACTAATATATTTTCTGCTGTTCGGTTCTTAGGCAGGGTTGAAACAATGAAGCAGCCTAACTAATGCACAGAACAGACGTGGATTTATAGCTGAAGCACCATCCTTTACCTGGCTGCATGGGCTGCACTGCCACCACTGCACTACAAACCCACCCTGCTGCAGATTCCTCTCACACCTCACAGCACCACAGAGTAACAAATCTGGCCATTAAGCATCCTCCCACTAGCACAGGAAATACTCTGCTGTCTCCATGGAGTAGGTAGGACAGGCTCTCTGTCATAATGTCTTTTAGCATATGGTCAATGGACAGACTTTGGGAGAGTTCCAAGGAAATTTTTACTTCCCCAGCTTTTGCCATTTGTAACACCGTAGTACTGTGCCCTGGGGGTAAATAATCAGCCCCATTTTCCTAATGAGGAAATTCATCCAAGGTCATATGCTAAGTCAGTGGCACTGCAAGCCATGAAATTCAGGTCATGGGCAGGAATTACCTCTGCTGCCTGTGCAGCTTAATTGCATTTCAGAAACTACATTTATTTGGTATGATAATACACCAGCACCTGTTGTAACGAGACAGTACAAGAACAGCAGCCAAAAAGAGGCAGAAATACGTCAAAGAAATGTGGTAAACAGTAGTAACTAATAGGAACTATAATAAGCCTCAGGAATTAGTAGCTAAGAATATTTCTGGGGAAGAGTATTATGGCAAAATATTACTGATCAAAGCCTGTAGCCTCTAATCCTACCAGTGCTTTCTTATACGTAGAATCATCTTAGAGGAGTCTCAGCAAATTCAGTTAAGTCCTAAATTTATAAGGTTATAAATAGTCTTTCAAAAAACTTTCTAAACTAGTCTAACTACACCAGTTCCAAATGTGAAGCTACCAGAGGGGCAAGTGATCCTGAGTCAAGACAAGAATTGGTCTTGTGTAAAATCAGCCATTCCTTCTTTTTATTTGGACTTTTTTTTGTGTTCACTTGTCACTGATTCTGAAACTTTTTTGTGAATGTTACCTGGTTAGTCATAAACTATACAGAGCTTTTGCACTGTCTTTTCATTATGAATACACAAATTCTGCTTTCCTCAGTGCTCACTTTGCCAAAGCATCAAAGACCAAGAATGAAATGTATTATAAATCCAGGAGCAAATGCACAGAAACAAGGTGGGAAATGGCACTATCAATAGCAGCAACTCTAGTGCACTTTAAAGGTGAAAGCTTTTTAAAGGAGATATCTGGGTGGGGGGTTGCCCTTCAAATAAAAGGCACTATCATTTGAGCTATGTCACAAAGTCAACTAAATATATACTAGATTAATGCCTGAGTTATTGAAAAATATTGAAAAGCAAGTCCTGAAAGTTTTTTACCCTCCCAGATCAGGCATATTCAATATCAGAGCTACTTACCAATTTAAATGCATTTTGCTGCTCTCACAGAATCTACTTACCTTGCAGAATGTAATTTATCTGAAAGTTTGTCTGGGAGTTGGGTTTATTTTCTGGAATTGCTATTTTTGTATCCTAATGGGGAAACACCCCTCCTCAGCCAAAAAAAGAACCCAGCAACCCACATTTTTTGTGTCTATCTACAAGTAGGCCACGCTTCTGAGCTTCCCACCACGTCCTGGCTCTGGTGCTTGAAATGATCCTTTAGGCTGCAGGTACAGCTACATTTAGCTCCTGACCCCTCTGTACTCAGAGTCTTGGTTTATTAATACACCTATTCTTCTCTTTCCCGCTGGCCTTATTGATTTCCCTTTACTGTGAAATACTGAGGTTATTTTCAAACCTGTCTTACACCAAAACACTTAACTTTTCCCACTTGCACTGTACCGTGACAGACCTGCAAGTGTGAGATATGAATTAAAAATCAAACCTGAAAGATGTATTGCACTAAAAAACAAAGAAAAGTAAAACTCTCATTATACAATGCATTTTCCTGAAGAAAGTTTCAGACTAGGATGCATGCTGAGTTCATTTTCCAGCTCTTCCTCTCTCTTGCTTGTGACAACAGACTTTAGGTAGATGAACACCAAGTTTGTTAGAAGCAGCACCCACAACCAGACAAATTTTTGTTTGTTACTGGAAAGGGAAGGGATGAGAGGCAAACAACAGTAATAAAACCAGGCACCAGATGTTTGAACCCGGAGGTTCAAGCTCATGGTAACACCCTGTCCAACTGCAAAACTGGCTTTGAACAGAATTAAATCCTACTCAGTCCAAAGTGAAGACAAGAGACAAAACCATGAAGGCACAGTTCATGTACCCAGCTCAAAACCTTCTGGACTTCTATGTGCATTTGATAAATTCCAAGCTTCCCTGAAAGTGATTACACTACCAAGTGTAATCAGGTTTAACTGATGTCCTTGTGCTGGTGTTAGAGGGATTTTGAAAGTGACCTTTTTCTCAGGAAAGAACACTTGTCAGGCTTTTAGGACCAATGTGCACTTGGAAAATTGTTATCACAGTTGCAAAAATGTCATTGTTCTTGAAATAACAGGTATATTCCATGGAATTTCTCCTTGGTACTATATATCACTGCTGCACAAGGCCTCTAAGCTGAAATGCCATTACTAGTTTTATTGCCTGTTTTAAGTAGAATTTCACAGAACTCTCTGTTCTGGATATATCCCACCTGCTGGTATATTTTTGTTCCTAATGATGGGAAGGCTTGCAGCACATTAACCTTCCAGAGGAAAAGTATTTCATCTTTCTGTACCACATCAGCAACAAGACTCATGACTTACATAATTTCTCTATCAAAAAGAAGTAAAAGCAGTGGTATGGATTTTAAAAGGTGGAATAATTCCAATAGAGCCACTCTTGTTACCATCACAAGACATTTGTAGCAATAAATATCACTTAAACAGGGAATGTTAATGGACTAATTGTGATTAAAGTTGTTTCATTCCTTGGAATACTCACACTATCTCACAGATTTCTCATCCACCTGCATTAAAACTGTGCTCAAACCCCTGTTCCCAGCTCACAGGCTGCTGCAGTCCCAGCCAGCAGTGGGATTTATCCCTGGACATCAGGAAAACAGCTTGGACCTGTTCCCCAGGACACAGTGATCCTGCAGCAGGCTCCTGCCTCTGCAGGGGCTGCGTGCTCCGAGGCCGGGAGCGCTGGAATGCCGTGACTTCATCCCGAGCAGAGGGTACTGCAGCATCCTCAGAGCCCAGCAAACTGCAGAGCCCATTCAGCAGCTTTATTAAATGCAGCCATTTATTTTACTTATTTTCAGAGTTACCAGTTGTTTTTTTCTTTTCTGTTGTCATGTTTGTGTCTGCAGCTCTTTACTGTGGCTGCAGAAAGAGGCTGGAAGCTCGGACCCCTGGGCTCTCCCTGCTGTGCCTCTGTCTGGCTGGCTATTTATAGCCTTTCTCTCACTAAATTGCAGAAGTGTTGAGAGTTTTGCAAATGCATTTTGGGGGCAGAATCCTGAAATGTTTACTGACAGGCAAAATTTGAGTGAGTTAGAGATATTTTTTTTTGTCTCAACAGGAGTATATATGAAAATAAAATTTTAAAAAGCCTAAAATTAGTTTTATCAAGTTTTAAGATGTGTTTCATTCTATTAAGTAGTAAATTTTCAGAGGAAAAAACTTGCTATTTTCCTGCTCTGTAAGAACAGTCACTAAACCCATGCCTACCAGCCCAGAGGACATAACCCACAGGGCTTGCAACTACTTTCCATACTGCTGTGTAGGGAGAAAACTTAAATATAAGAGAAAGTGAGGACTCTGCAGTTAAAACTCTCTAATTCTCTCTAATTCTGCCCCATCCCCACCACACCTCCCATAGTAACTGCTGTATCCGTAATCAGGGAGTTTATTTTCCTTAGCTCTGCTTTGATATTATTTAAATCTAAAGAAATCTGAAGTTTTAAATAACAGGGAGGACAAATTGTGCTTTCAGAGAAAGGGAGTTGGGACTCCTGCATGAACAGATGTTAAGAATGTTTCTGAGTGTGCTAGACTCATTTACGAGTCTCTTTCACACATTTGAATCTTGGGGACATCAGCAGTTTGTTCAATATTTTCAGCCTCCATCCTAAATGCCACACTGGGAAATGAGAGGAGGGAAAAAAAAAAAA
>VZRH01002494.1:134906-161671 GCA_013397555.1 Urocynchramus pylzowi
AAAAAAAAAAGAAAGAAAAAAAAAATAAAAACCACACACACACACAGAGCCAATCTTCCATCAGTGTGACAAACTGCAAGCAAGAATCACAGCAAAATAGTCAAGCCAGACAGTTGGTAAGATAGAATCAGGCTGGAAAAATAGTGCAAGATGATTTTAACAGACAGATGAAAGCAGTCACCTTCTGGACTGTGCTCCTGGGGCGAGTTGGCAAACAGAAGGTTCTCCCTTCCCAGGGAGGATGGAAGTGTCACTGGCTCAGCACTGCTCAGGCTGGCTGTGGGCTCTGCAGACATGACGTAAAGAGCAGCCTGAGCAGCACCTCCAGCTCTGATTCTCCTTTCTCCCAGCAGATTTCAGTCACCTTTAGCAATGCCCTCGGGGCTCCTGGGCTGGACATGCAGCAGGAAGAGAAAGCATCCTTTTATACCAAGTTAATAGAGGGCACAGAAGAGAGGGGGGTCAGCTCTGTTCAGAACAGTGATACAAAAATACAATTAATGGCAGGGCACAAGTTTTGAATCAAAAGGATGATGGGCTTTGACAGATGACAAAACTCAGCCACTTGAGTCTCTCCAAAGCCCACTGATGGGCACAACTCTAGGGATGGACTAGCAAGGCAATAAGAAGGTTTTCCTCTTGTTAAAAATACCAAAAGGAAGGAAGAGAGGTCTCTATGGAGCCTTTGCAAGACTTAGTTTCTTTCCTGATCATCTTTTCTTCTGTCCTTTATTGATGCAAGCAGTTAGACTTGTAAAAGGTTTAATATTGGCAGTTATTATGGAATTCCTCCTCAGATTACTGGAGATCTCAAAAGACCAGCTGCATTTTGTAGTTTCCACTGAGCAGCCCGCAAGCCATCAGCACTGAGTCTCTTTATGCCTCGCAGGGTTCTGTGCCTCAGCAGAAAGAACAAAAAGATAATCAGAAAGCTCAAATACCAAGTGTTGGTTCACCAAGTGCCAAGTCTTGGTTCCAGGCACCTATTGACCTGCCATACCCTTTTGAAAAAGTCACTTCCCTCATCCTTGCTTTGTTTCCCTTCTCATATTCAGTGTCTTTTGTTTCTAGAATAAAGTTTCCTGGGGTAGGTATTTCTACACCCTTGTTTCTTTAGAAATTACAGTTTAACTTTGCTTCTTTAATGAGCTACTGAAGAATCATTTTTGCTAAGCATCCTTCTTTCCTCTCCTTCTGTTATAAAGCCTTCTGGTTTATACTAGAACACTAATAAAATTCTTCTGCCACTACTAATTTCAGAAGACTGAAGCTGGTGCACAAAAGGGATACTATCAGATAATTTGCTCTCCCTCCTACATTGACAAAATATAACACCAGTTTTATTTGTGTGTGATTTCCTGTTTTCAGCTGGAAGCATTTCACCAAATTTAAAACACACACCAAAAAAACTTCAACAAATATTTTTGTTTGGGTAGAAGGTTTCTTGTCCCTGGTGATTTTCCATCCTACTTTGAGGGCCAGCCCTTGAGCAGTATATTATCAGTGACAAGGCACAGTGGTTGTGGATAATGGGGCCAATTTTGCTCTCAGGCAACCCCAGTGACTTCATTGTCTGGTCTATCTGATGAGAGGGTAGAGGCTGGTACAATGACTCATCAAGAAAAAAAAAGAAATGGGAAAAAAAGCAAAGGCAGCCAAGTAAAGACACAAGGCTGTCTCCTAAGGATAATTTAAATAGCAAGAGAGCTTCAAAATGCAGCCAGGAGCCAGAAATCTCTGCAGAATTGGTCTCAACAAAGAGCTGTGATGCTGTGATCCACAGTGTGGAGCCGAGGATTATTTAGCTTTGGCTTTTTTGTTTGTTTGTTTTGGCTGGGGGGGGTGTGTGCATCTCTTTTTGGCATTTCTTTCAATAAAGGCAATCTCTTCTTTCTTGTTCCCAAAGAGCCAGTTTCTCCTCTTTCCTCTGAGCACCCAGGCCAGGAAAAGGGAGTTGCATTCAGCCCCCTTTCTGTGCATGTTAACTTGGGGCAATAGCAACTCCTCACAGTCACTGCCTTTGTTGGATCCAAGCTTTTACATTTCTGCTTCATGACCAGCAGGGCAGGGGGGATTCTGCCCTTCTGCCCCTGTGCTCAGGTGAGACCCCCACCTGCAGAGCTGCCCCAGCCCTGGGGCCCAGCACAGGGATGATCTGGAGCTGCTGGAGAGGGTCCAGAGAAGGCAGCAGGATGGGCAGAGGGATGGAGCAGCTCTGCTGGGAGGAAAGGCTGGGAGAGCTGGGATTGTTCACCTAGAGAAGAGAACATTTGGGGTGACCTCATTGTGGCCTTCCAGTACCTTAAGGAACCAACAGGAAAGATGGAGAGAGAGAATTTTCAACTATCTGGAGTGACAGGACAATGGGGATTAGCTTCAAACTGAAAGTGAGGAGGTTTAGGTTCAATATTAGGGAGAAATTCTTCCCTATGAGACTGCTGAGGCCCTGGCACAGGTGCCCAGAGAAGCTGTTGGCTGCCCCAGCCCTGGAAGTGCTCAAGGCCAGGTTGGATGGGGTTTGGACAACCTGGGATAGTGGAAGGTGTCAAAGATGGGCTTTGAGGTCCTTTTCAACCCAAACCAATCCATGATTCTATATAATGAGTCTATTCTATTATTACTTCATTCTCAAGAAACAGAAGGCCCCAAACAAGGTCAGAATCCCTCCTGCAATGCACTCTGCAAACCCCTGCTGGGAGAGAGCCCCAGTTTTTAAAGCATTTAAATAGATACATCAATGAAACAGAGAGGAATAAAATGGCTCACAGCCAAATTAGATGGGCAAGATATTTAAGTTTCCAGTGCTCCAAGTCTCCTGCCCATTGGACTTGGCTCCAGCTCCTCCTTCAGGGGTACAAGGCAACCTGGTGGGAGAAGCATCCCAGGATAAACTATTCTGCCTGTCTCTAAAAACATTTTAAAATGTCTTTAGCCAGAGCTGGCTGGGAGTTTTCTGGTCACTAGGATCAGCAAAAGACTTAGGGAGAAAAGCTGCAATATTTTTCCCCTGAGAGTGGGAAAAATTCTGCAAGTCTTTCGTTTTCTCAGCTCATCCCACTGCATCTATTTACTCAACTCAGGAAGATTTGAAGGAACATGAGTAAAGGACTGGAAAATTACACTGGAAAAGAATCAGAGCAATTAAGCATTAGGAGAACCAACACCACAAGAAACAACAACAAAAAAGGAAAAATACTTGTGGGTACTTAGACTGATTCTAATTAATGTTTCAGCTTCTGAAAAACATTCCCAAGCTAAAAGTTTGTAATGTTACCTCAGATCTACTTCAAATTTTCACAGCACCTTTATAAAAACTTGAAAATAATGATTTTTAATGGGACTAAGAGTCAGAACAGAGAGAACACTGCTGAAAAAGATCGACAACAGAACATTCATAGTCTCAAAGTATCTGAGGAGTCGTGCTCTAATGTACAAGATCCTTGAGAACATGCTGCTGGTATTCTGGAGTTATTTAGATAATGTTCTGATTGTGGCTTGAAATCAGTAATAACAAGCCATATGTTCACTTTTTCTGAAAAATTATTCTTTATTAATTCTATCAATAGTTTCTCCTTGAATTTTAAGGCGAAAAGTACCCAATTTGTGCCCATGGCATTTGAATAAATTCCAGTTTACTTTAAAGGTCAGATAATACTATAAGGTCTCTTCAGAAGATTTCTTACTATGAATCTATTGGATACATCTCCAAACTTTATTCCATTTATTATTTTATGTACCAGTAACAGATAATAAATCTGCCTTGATTTAACTTGAACAGAGATTTCCCTCTACAGAATCCGCCTCAAAAAAGAGAGAAAATACTACATGAAAGCCACAGCTCCTGCCAACCCAAACCCTTATCCATTGCTTTTAGATGGAATATCTCAATTTATGAAGCTGGAAGTCCAGCTGTCCACTACCTTGGCCTTCATATGCAGATAAAATCATCCTAAAGGATTAAGAGAATCTATCCCAACACCTGAGAACTCAAGCACCTGGACCAGGTTTGGCCATACTGCCAGCTTGGGGACCTAAAATCTTGATAGGGGATGCATCCCCACCATGCAGGGGATTTTTCTACCTCTCCTTCCACCCAATTTATGTTGAGAGAGGACCAGGTTAAGTCGTTTGACATATTTTATCTCATCCTCAAACCAGAATTCTACCACAGATAACTACATTCAGTTTGAAACTCAGTCCTTTCATTTAGAAAAAAACCCAAGAACAACAAAAAGAAACCAAATAAAAATGCAGCACTTGGTGATAATCTCTCTCTAATCATCAAGGACACTTACTGTTTGAAAAATCTTGCATACCCAAAGTAATGATCCATGTAGGACAGAAGCCCCAATGTTCTCAGCACAGTAAAAGACAATGCTTAACAAATAATAATAGTTATTACTAAGTCTTATGCACCATTGCACTTTCTAATACTGCCTTGAAGTGAAAAGGACATGATGATGTGATAAGAAAAGCTGTTCCCAGGCTATTTCCCTCTCTAATGGAATCCCCAAAATCCAGAAATATCAGACAAATCCTTGTTTGGGGACATTTCCTATTTGTTTCTCACTAAATTAATTTAAAATTTATTTCAGAGCCATAACCCCTCACATGAATCTGACTCACAGAGTACACCGTGTGCCAAGCAGGATTGACACACTGGAGATTCCCCTTCATTCCAAATCTCCAAGGACAAGGGTAGTGAGGCAACATGGGGAAACCACAGCTTTGTTCATTATTTTGGCAGCCAGGTACCAGCACACAAGACTTCATTATTTAAAGAACAGCAAAGAGATTTCATTCAGCAGGAAAATGAAAATCCTCCCAAAGCATTCAGCATGCAGGAGAACCAAGCAGATCTGTTCTACCAGCACAGACGTTTGGTTGTTGGACTATTGGGGACCTTCGAAGGTTGGGGGAGCGCTGCAGAATCTGTCTCAGCTCCCCGTGGAAGCAGCAGGTGCCCTGTGCTGGGGTCCCTGGCAGGGAGGAGCAGGGAATGTCCCAGGGCTGCTCACGGACACACAGACACGGCCCGACAGGCGGCAGAGGGACAGCGACTGCGGGATCCCAGGGACACCGCGCAGTCACAGGGACAGGACACGGCAGTGGCAGTGGCAGGGACACTGACAGTGACACTGACAGTGACAGTAACGAGGGCTGAGTGCTGAGGATGGAAACCCAAGGAGCCATGCACTCGGCAGCACACGGGAGCAGGGTGCAGATTAGCTGCAAGGTCAAATAAACATCATAAAACATTGCCTGAGCTGTCAATTAAAGAACAAACAAGCTCATCATAATTATACAAGATAATTGTTATCTGCTGGGTGTTAATTAGATACATTTTATCAGAGCTGTTGTCACTGAATGGAGAGTAAAACTGGTCAAAGTTATTTTTTTAATTGAAATTATTTCAAAACTACTTTTGTTCTTCCTTCAGATGAGACTAACATCTTGTTTTCCCTGGGTACGTTTTCTTAATTGTACTCCTAAGAAGCTTTAAATTTTCAAAATAAAATTACATTACTGTGTAACTAAGCTTACCAAAGAAAAGCATGTGCAAATAAAGATATAAAAATAAAAATTCTAAGCAAAATTCTTACTTTAAAATGGATATAAAAATAATTTTTTTCCTATACAGTTTCAAAAAATAAAATGTCCCATTTAATTAATTTTAATTTAAATGGAAATCAAAACACACTCCAAATTATAAATAAGAACGAAACTGCCTGAGAGACCAGTGTGCAGGTATTGAGCAATGCAGGGATAGATGAGGCCCAGTAGCCAAGGCAAACACTTTCCTGAAGGGTTTCTCACTGCAGGAGACAGGCTTTGGAAAATGCAGGTGAGGCAGACAGGATGGTCTGAGTCCTGCACACAAGGGCTGCAGCCTCCCAGCATCCACTCCATCCCCTGAGAGCAAGGATGTGGAACCACCTCAGGGTCACAAGGACAGAGTGACAGCATTCACAAATGCTGGAAAACACACACATGTGGAAGTTCTGATCAAAGGCTGATTAATAAAGTATCAGCTTAAAATAAAAGTAAAGGGAGAAAGAGAGGAAGAACAGTGGAGTGTCACACACTGGCTTCCCCCATACAGCAAGCCTCCCTCCATGCCTCATTCCTTTCCATCCTCCAAATTCACTGTTTATCTCTCCAGGAAACAGTTGCCCTAATGTATCACTTTCTGGTGAGAAAAGACAAATGCCCCATATTTATTCAATCAATAGAAATATCTTAACTTTCAGCCATCAGGGCAGGGGCCTTTTGTTTTCTGTTTGTACATCACCAAATACAACAGGAACTTCCCGACACTATTGTGTGGAGCAGCAGCAATAAAAAGGAGGGTCAGTAGGCCAGCAGAAATACCAACCTGCTTCGTTTCAGGATTGATTCATTATGAAGATAACCAACATTTATTTCATAAGATAAAGAGCTCGATATAATTTGTATTGGGTTTAGTAAGAAAATACCAGAATTTTTTGAGAAGAACAGTGGCACAAAGGTTTACCACACACAGCCTAAAATAGTGTGAGAAAGGAACTGACTTCAACTTGAATAATAGTCATTAACTCAAAACACTGGAAAATGCATTCCTTGTAAGAACAGAGCCACTGGAGCCTTGCCCAGTCCTAAACAAAGAGTAGCAGTTCACAGCTGTAGGGGACATACTGTGGGTATACACTGAGCTAAGGTTTAAAATATATTTGTGGTCTGCAGCAAACCTGGGCATTCCAGGGACTGTTGTGAAATAACATTTCAGGTTGCCTTCATTTCTCTCCTTGATAACAGCATTTCTCTGGAGTTCTTTTATCATCTCTGCTTAAGTTACTGAGAAGTTGCATGGTCCAGCTTTATACCGAAAAAATTTAGGAATTAACATCTTCCAGAGCTGTATATGCATGGAAGAGTGTATGCACTCACAGACTATTTCAAGCAACAGGGAGTGTTTTCATGGCAAAGGTGTTGTGGACAAATTCCAAAAAGTGCTCCTCCAATGCAGTAACAAAGTTCAACGTGACTCATGTGTGCAGGTAATTGACACTATTAACATAAACAGAAAATTTGAGGTCACTACTGGCAAGCAGTATAAAAATCAGGTTTGTTTTCTATGAACACTGGAAAGGAATTACAAGAAAGGAAAACTGAACAAAGATCAAGTTAAATATTTAATATATACATCTATATTTAATATTCATCTAACAATGCCTCATTCATAGCTTAAGCAACCCAAATGTATCACAGGTTGAAGACATTTCCTCTTGTTTCACAAGTTAAACATTATAATACAATGTCCTTTTTTCCTTCCTTCCTACACTAAATGTCTGTGTGATTGGTATGAGCAGATACAGCTCATACTCAAGTGAAGAGCTGAGACCTTTCATATCTACAGAGTTAAACGGACTCAGAAAAACTGGATAAGAACTTGGAGTAGAGACTACAAATCCTTTGAACTGTGCAGAACCAGACCCAAAGCTTAAGTGAAGCTAATGGCATGATCCAAAGATTATTGAAAGCAATGAGAACCTTTCTCCTGCTGGATATTGAGAGATTTTGGATCAGCAAGATGAGAAGCAGCCAGACATTCAGATTAAAAAACTAATCTGGAGAGCAGACAGCAGAGGAGGGGATAGAAATAACAGCCAGCAGAGCCTGTTACCTTTCCAGACTCTTTACAAGTTTGGTCTAAAACAGAATTGCTCCTTCACACTTGGGCTTCTGGCCAAAGGAGATTTTCAAAACTATTTGAGATAAGAGGCAGCAGGCATCTGTCACCTGGATGTGCCCTGGGATGAGTCACTGCTAAGGAAGCTGAGCTTGGTCACTGATGGGAGGTGGAGTGGAGGAAGTCAAAGCCATCACTGATGCCTCTGCCTCCCTTCCTCCCTTCCCTTCCTGCTTCTGGTGGTCTGGTCTTCCAAAAGAGTGATACTGAAAAATGCCCTTTCCACAGAAATGGCCACCAGAAATATCTCAGGCACATATCTCACTGTCAGGCAATGCTCTTCCCATGAAAGCCACTGAGCTCAGCAGAAGGCAGCTGAAGGGTTTCTACCTTCCCCACAGAGAATGGCACATTCCAGAGAGATGGGTGGACTCTCTCAGGAGAGAATTTTGTGTGTGAAAAATACTTTGAGAGCCAATCTGGAAGACACTCTGTATTTTTATATCACAGTTGGAATAATGCAGGCAAATGAATTAAATTCTTTGTAGCAGGGGACCCTAAGGTGTTTTAGTATCAACAGTTTCTTACCTTTTTCTCCTCCTATTTAAAACCCCTGACTTAAATGCCATCTCTTGATCCACTCAAGAAAAGATCAATTGCTCTGCTGTCCTAAAAATACACCTATGTACCAGATCTCTGGTAATTCTGCAGCATTGTAATTTCAGACCAGAAGCACAAGAACATGCAAAGACAGAAACAAACACTTGAGCTCCAGAGCTCACTTGGAGACCCTGACATTTACAGAAGAAGGAAGATGCAGCCGTAAGCACCAGTTTTGAAGGCAGCATCAGGGAAATCAATAGCAAACATAAGATGCCACCTTAGCACTGCACATACTGCAAAGATGAAAAATCACCTGTTTAGTGCTGATGGAAACCTTTGCAACCTAAACAGTATAAATGTTGCTGGGTTTCTGCTAATTCTACAGCAGCAAATCTTTCACATGTCTGTGACACACAGAGGATATCAAACCCTTCCCAGAGATGCTGTGAGTGGAAATCTTAGTTATCATTTGCCTGCACTGGGCTTGGAGCACCTCCACTATCCTGCTGCTCCAGTTGAATTTCTCCTTTCTCAGTAGCTGGGAGTTCCTAGGAGAGCAGCTCAATGCCTGTCTTTAGGGAAGAGAAACCCAGAGTTCTGGTATCAAACTCAGCCAGGCTGGGATAGGTACCGAGCACCTCGAGGAGAGCAGAGATCTGGAGAGTGTCACACCCAGCCTGTGCTTCCCTGGTTGGTGAATAAAACCCAGGGCTGGTTAACAAATGATGTAAGGGTTATTCTTGTCTCCTGAAAGTGGGATTGTTGCAGGTTAAGTTTTACATGTAACATTTCAGTCCACCTGTGCAGCGTTGTTAATTTTTTTCCATTGGATGTTTTACATAACACCTACCTCATGCTCCACTAATTATGATTTCATTCACGCCATTGCCTTCCTATTCATCATCACTGGTGGCCATTAATGCAACCTTTAGCATGGCCATGCTGTAATTAGGTAATTGCTGTTATTTTGGAATGCTACTGGAAGCCTTCCCCACACACAACTTATTTTTGCTGCAGGACTATGGCAGTAACCTGCAGAGGAACTGCCTGATGATAAGGTGACTAAGCCTCTTTACAGTTTACAGACTAAGTTTACAGATTTAATTGAACATTTGTACAAAATAGAAGAATTCAGTGTATTGTATAGTAGATATTGTTTAGTCTAGTGCACTGATTTATGCTCAAGTGGGATAAAAATCTACATTTTGTCTTCTCTATTAGAGCTTCCAAAATACTGCCAAGAACTACTTCTCGGAATAAAAATGAACATTTGTTCTCATGTTTGCAATTTTTTTTATTCCTTTCACTAGCAAATCATCTGGCTATTTTATTTAATTCTTTGTTCTATTTTTAGGAACATTGACAGAAAATTCAAATCATGTAAATATTTCTCCAACTCTTCTTCTCATTATATTTACTTTGGGAGTGATTTGTCTTATTGTCTTTATGACTCTTTCTCCATTTCTTCATCAAAGCTACTATTAAGCAGGCACAGAATAATAAAAAAGGCAAGAAACCAAACCAAAAGGCCCATATGGCTAAAATTGAAAACTGAATGCCATAAACCAGGCAAATGTGAAGAGCTCCCAACCAGACCAGTGATTTTAGTACATTTGCATGAAGAATATGCCAAACAATTGAGAAGAGGAAAAACTAAGAAAATCCAGTCGTGGGAAATACAAAAGCAGAAAAGGGATAAAGCTTTTGAATAAAGAATTTAATACACCCAGTTCATCCAGTTCTGCTCCCTCTTCCTTATCCAGAACCAAGGCCCATTCAGATGTTCTGAATACGAAATGGGCTTTGCAGTTATTTTGAACTAGTCTGCAGAATTCTAAGGACTATAAAACATTTTACATATTGGGTGTTTACTGTCTTCAGGGTTTCTCCTTTGCCTGATGAAAATATCATCAAGAAAATTTTCACTGATGTGTATTGGCACACACAGGGCATGAGTCAGTGCAAAGGACATGCAGAAATGAAGAAATTAAGTAGACAGAAAACTCCAGGTTTCTCTCCTATCAGACCATAGACCCATAAATATAAATATTCAGCGAGCAGAATCTATAGAGTTTATATACTAAGTTGTGATATTTTTCTAGTCTCTCCAAATCATAAAGTATCTTCCCCAAAACATAATGCAGCATATATAGTTTAAATAAATATGTTTATAGGTATACATATTTCTTTTACAATGAAAAGGAAGAAGTAACAAGGTTGTGTGTGCTGCTACAAAAGAGAAATTTAAATTAATTCATTTTCTAAATCTAGACCCCAGGAAAATATCTGAATAACCCAGAAACAGATTTTGGATGATCCATTGCTCAAGAGATGGATTCAAGGTGCAAAATTGGTATTTGAGTCATCGTGTCCAAAAAAAGCACATCTGAGGCATTTGGAGCTTTGAGCCTCATTTAGGGTCTCCTCATTGGGAACAATCCCAAATTTCAGTCAGCTACTCCACTGGCCTACCACCACCTCTGAGCTACCTTAATTGAGGTGGTTAATGTATATATAAGCATGTTCCTCATTGTAACTGAGCATTTTTGAAACATAAAAGCAGATTAAAACATTGTACAATTTCCTCACTTGAGTTTTGTCCTGAGTCAGTCGAAGTTTGTCCAAAAAAAAACCAAACCACATGTTTTCTTTCTGAGTCATAACCAAACATCCTTCCCACAGGAGAGGCAAAAAAAGGGGGTTCTCATCATTTGCTGGGGCAAGTGACAAGAATTACATGACTAAATGGGGATTTGCTTTCTGAACAAGACCCACTTTGTCCTTTCCTCCTGAAGGAGCTAAGACATGCAAGAGCCTATTTCTTTGTGCTGTTGCCAAATAGTGGAAATTTATCATCATAATTAAAGAAACAAATTGGCAAAAACAAATATTTTCAGATGGATTTCTCTCTCTTCTGTGAAAATTCTCTTTTTACATTTCAAATGAGTGTAAAAATCAGATTATACATTTGAAAAAGCCCCAGGGCAACTATTAGGAGAGTTAGTGAAGCTCTGAACTTTCTCCTGCAAAACACACCTGAAAGACTTTCTAATTTCTCAGCATGTTGACACTATTAAAATTCCTGTCTTACTGAAATATAGGCAAAAGCTGAAGTTCTAGCCTCCAGAAAATAAACTCTTGTTTAATAATGTGATGGGCAAATGTATCCAGGAAATGTCACAAAATAAATCTGAGATAAATTAAACAAAACTGACTTCCTTTCAATGTCAGATGCCTGCAATTTTGGCAGTTTGGGCTAACAAAGGAAACCAAGCAAGCACTTAGAAATGAAAATGACTGTTT
This sequence comes from Urocynchramus pylzowi, assembly GCA_013397555.1. Taxonomy (NCBI): domain Eukaryota; kingdom Metazoa; phylum Chordata; class Aves; order Passeriformes; family Fringillidae; genus Urocynchramus; species Urocynchramus pylzowi. Next base: position 146,482 of record VZRH01002494.1, read on the forward strand.
AGCAACAGAGCTACAAAGAACAAGTAGCACATTTCCAAATCTGTAACAGAACCCAACAACACACAACCTGAGTCCTCTGGCTGCACCCCACACAAATCCCCCTTGGTTTCTGCCAGAAATACATTATTATTCCTCATTATTTACAACATTCCTAATGCTCAGGAACAGGGGGGCAGGAGGGCTGTGCAGAGAACACCAGGAGTTGTATTCACCCTTCCCTCCCATGCCAGATTCTTGCCACCCCCTGTATTTCAGAGGAGTTTCCTACAAACCATCTGCTGAAAGAACAGAACGTTGGGGTAGAAGATAAACTGTCACCAACACCAGATGTGTGGAGTTACAGATCACAGAGCCATTAAAATCGTGGTAGCCATGGTTCTTCATTAGCAGTGACTGCAGAGAATTGGCAATCAAGACTCACACAGGCTGCTGATAAACAGCCTTTTAAAATAAAACAGATTAATATCATATATGGGGAAACAGAAGCATTTAACAGAAAGGGGGATATAATCATCAAGGGGAGCAAAATATGGAAAATTGAGACTGCAGTCTTTATCTCTGTGATAACCAAACTTCTCCTGCTCCTTGTTTTCTCCTGAGGTGCCTGGCTGACCCTCCTCAGCAGAGCTGCACTCCCTTTGCCCAGTGCTCTTCACTCTGGGTCACAGAGGCTTTGTCTGAGCAGGGCTGGAAGCCACCAGAGCTCCAGAGGTGGGACTTGCAGGCTGCTACCTGAGCCTGTCACCTTTTACAGATGAGCCTCCCAGATGGCTGAGCAGATGCTGCCTGAAATAAGGAAACAATTATCTTTGCACCTGGCTGAGTCCTTTAGATCTTGCTAAGAGACAGATGACCAAGCATGAAAATATGTCGAATAGTGGCCAAGAATATTTAAGGATTAAATATAAAACTTGCCCAAGTCCTGTGGATAAAGATGATTTTTTTTTTTTTTTTTGGCCAGATTCTCTCTGGATGTCGTAGGGATGCCTGCTCATGTACCACTCTGACTTTACTCACTACTCTGGACTGGGGTTTCATTGCCTTCCAGCACCAGATGCTGCTCTCACCACAGTCACATGCCCTTTTTGGGTATGCCACACTCAGCAATACATTTTGGGTGAGGGTGGGGGAAAAAAAAAATCTGTCAAATGAAAAGATAAGTGGGAATTAAGAATTAAATACATTGAAACAATGCAGGGTGAAAAAAGAACTCTCAGCCAAGCTCTGCCCCTCTAGAGATTTGAAGAATGTGCTGTTTGTGTTTAGTTCAGTGCAATTGCCCGTTTTCTAAAGAATAATGTGATTTCAAGCCTTTTCCCCACTCACTGCTTTCCTCTAACATCTTTTTGAGTCTCCACTCTTACTGCTTCTCTGGGAGCACAGAGGTGATGCTGAATGCTAAAGAGACAAATAAGTACTGCAGTCCTGGACCAGCAGGATGCAATTCCATCCATTCAACTGGCAGGTATCTCATCAGGCACTGGATGATTCCAGCTGTCCAGCCCTCACTGGGGCAGTCTGGAGGTAGTATTCCCACAGCTTTTACTTTAACCTGTGGGGCTGCTTCATCAGGACCTTAAACACACCCATAAATGGGAGGAGGAAGATACAAATGGTAGAAAAACAACAGCAAATGAGAATAGCCTTTTCAGCAGTTTACTTGGAGAGGGAGGGTGAAAAAAGAATCTCTAAAGTAGCATCAGCTTTCCCTTATAAATAAATCAATTACAGCAAACTGCTGCCCCCATGGCACCCAACATCTGGTAGGGGATTAAAAAGAAAAAAAAACCTTCACAACCACCCTCGAGAAAGAAAATATCACCTTCTTCACATGGATGAAGAAACAAAGGGGGCAAAGAATGATGTCCTCAGGATCACAGAACATAGAACAAAGACTAAAGAAAAACACCCAGAGTGTGCTTGTTCAGCACTGGAGGAGTTCTTGGAAGCCTGAGATAGTTTCATGTGTTATGATCACAGAGCATCACATGGGGGAAAGGAGGGGATGGGAAAGTCTCAGTGCTTCCCACAAAAACCCCCACAGTAATAAGCCTGGGGAAGGAGTTTTCCCAGCAGACTTCTTCCCACATCACTTATTTGAGAGGGTGGGACATCAAACCTCAAAATATGCAGCTTGACCTGACATACTTGTTTTTGCACAGACAGACAAGGCAGCTGCCTGCTGAAGGCATCCTGTTACTGCCATGCAATTCCAGAAGTTTATTTGGAGGGTTTTCTTAGCCAGCTATCTCCATACCAATCTCCCAGTGTCTTGTTACGGGAGGAGAACTAGGGCAAGGGAGCTTTCCAAAGGGAGGAAACCCCCCAAGGCCTGATTAGTGGAAGACATTGCATGCCCCATGTGGTTTCTTCCTCTGTGGGAAGAGAGGAATGCAGCTGCCTTATGCACCAAAAGTAGAGTCCTGAGGGCCAGGTAATCTGTGTTTATCCTGTATTTGACACTGACACCTCTCCCAGGAAATAGATCCCTGAACCCCAGGGCAGCTCTGTTAGAACAGAGGATCCTTAAGGTCCCTTGCAATCCAAACCATTCCCTTATTCTATGACCCTCAGTTTTCTCTTTGTCACCTCCATGAGCTGTTTCACTGCTATGAAGAAATACAATAATAACAAGAATAAGAATATAAGAACATAAGAATAATAAGAATAATAAGTGGTAAAGCCCACTCAGAACGGGAAAGCATTAATCATGATTCTGAACTTTCTGTTCAGTTCTGCAGTTGCCCACGGTAGGTCACAAAATGCCTGTTTCCCAAAGCAAATGAAATGAGGAAATTCCTCATCTCTTTCTTGAGTAATGATACCAATAAATGCTACCCCATTATGTACTAAATCAGCATAAACCTTCACGGCTCATGTGTCTTGAAAGTGTTTATTGAACCTGTTTTGAACTGAAGAGGACTGCGGCACCCTCGTGAAAAAGAAGGGAGGAAGGAGAGCTAGAGAGGCCAAACAAATCCAACTTCTTTTAACAAATAACTGCTCTAATCTCACAATGATGGAAAATTTCAAGAGAATCTCTTCTTGCTCCCTATTTTGTCTCTAAGGAAGAGCCAGAAACTTTGAGAGAGAAGGAGCTGTTTGTATGAATGCATGATTTTTTAAAAGCCCAGCCAAGTGCGTAAGAGAAGCAAGGCAACTTCAGCCTCCAGAGAAATAACCTTCAAATCTCAATTTGACAAACAATATCAAAAACTATCAGAGAAGCAAGAGATCTCGCTGACTGCAGTGTTTTCACTCCCTTCTCAGCAGTGTGACCTCATCACAGTCGCACTCGCACAGAATCCTATTACTGCTGCCTCAGCTGCAGAGCTGCAAGACAAAGGAAGGTTACAGACATCACTCCCTTCTGTGCCTTGCTAATCAATAGTTTTTATCTAATTTCTTTGCTTCAAGATACAGGAAAACAAGGTGCTGCATTTGAAATGGAAGGCTGGGAATAACTGAGCTTTGTGGAAATCAATACAAAATAGAATAGCTGACAATGTCATCCTGCTGAAACACTATGAAGACAGATTTGAAGTTCCTCTAATTATCTAGATGTTTGTATTTTTAAACACTGACTTAACGTCTGCAGAAAAAAAAATTGGCATTATTTAATAACCATTGTGGTTTCAGAACTTTTTGTGCTACTGTTAAGTCTGCTCGATTTCCTTATATTTCCAATCTGGATGGAAGTTTCCCTTTTGGTGTCAATTTAGGACTCAGCATGGAGCAGCTCTGTTAGCTTGCTGCATTTAGGGAGGTAATTTACACATGGCAGCACAGTGGGCTGGGCCCCGGCTGGCAGGGATCCACACAGCCCAGGTGACAGACAGGAGTTACTGCAGTGGACACACTTTTTTCCCATTCATCTAAATTCTGGGTAATTTTTAATAACCCCACATTACTCAATTTCCTCACATTAGCTAATAAGAAACATGAAAGCTCTGCACTATTTAAACTAGAGCCAGGAGGATTAAGAAATCCCCTAAAAGTCAAAGAAGGAACCCACAGATAATTAACTCCAAAGAGGGCAAGAAGCCAGAGTTAAGAGATGTAAAACCATTTCCATTGTGAAATGGAAGTGCCAATATTAAGCCTACCCTGCCTCTTCCTGAACACTGAAAAGCTTCTTCAAGTTAAAGCACACCAGAGAGAGTAGAAATGAGAGCAGCTCAGCCCCCTCCACTTGCTGCAGTGCCTCTCCAGAGTCTCCCCCCAGAACCCCTCTCCTTTCCCCTCTCAAACTCTTACACTGCTCCCGTGGGAAGCCCCCAGTTCCTTCCAGCCCTGCACTCAGGAGAGGCAGCAGAAGGGATCTTGGAGAAGAACCCAGGCTGTGCTCAGCTAAACCCTCCCAAAAATGCAGTGCAAGCACCAACTGCTCCATGGCGCTGCTTCACTGCTGATCCCGATCTTATTTTGGAATGTTGAGATTTTAGTCTGGAAGGGGATGTTTTAATTTAAGAATTTAGCTATAGCAAACTCCAAAACTCATTCAGGGTTATGGACTTGCTTCTGTTTAATGGGGAAAACATTTTTTCCGTAATGAACTTTCATAAATCTGCCACTAGGCAGGTTTTTGAATAAAAATATGATTTTAATTCAATGGGAAATTGCTCATTTGTTAAACAGTAATCATTTCTCTCTCCCTTATTTCTTTGTGCACCATAGAACTACTAAGTTGAAAGCTGGACATTGTACAGTGCAAAAGTGAAGGTAGGTAGGTAGGTAGGTAGGTAGGTAGATAGATAGATAGATAGATAGATAGATAGATAGATAGATAGATAGATAGATAATCACTAAAAAGTCCAAATCTGAGCTGCAATAAGGCAAGAACTGCTTTACAACCTGCTTGTACAGTTCTTTGGCTGATGTCTCATTGCTAACCTGGCAGGAAGAGTAGCTGCTTATCCAGGGAAAACTACCAACGCAAGCAATTCTTATTTTCTAGACAAACGTAAATTCAATTTAAATTTGGTGAAGTTTCAGATTGAAAAAAGGGAGACATTTTTCAAAGTGTCAAAACATTTCATGTTGTCATTTTTTATCTAAAATGTTTGTTTCAGAAATGCCAAAAAGTTTTCATTTTGACATTTTCCCAGTTGAACTTTTTTTCAAATTGGCATTTTTCATGTAAAAGTTCAGGTAATGTTTAAAAAATGAACCTCTTTTAAGACAAGCTAAAAAGCTCAAAAATTCAGTTCAGGTCAAATAAAATATTTCCCATTGATCAAGTACAACTTTAGGGTTTCCCAGAAAAGATCACTTTTGTCTGAACTCACAACAGTTTTTCTCTAGTTTTTTGTTCATAAAAGAAAGAGAAGTTTTGCCTGAATTTATAAACGTCATGTTGATTTTTAATAGATTCCTTTGGTTTTCATAAATGTTATGGTTAGATTCACAAATGGGTACTTGCATCTTAATAAATCATTGTGAATTGCAATTATTTTAGAGGTCCAGGTACACCTTTTAGCCCACCACAAGCATGAGATAAATCAGGTAATTTCAGCTTCTTTAGCGAATGTTTAGGCAAATTTATTTTGTATTTGCAATGGGCTAAAATTTTTGCTAAAGATCATTCACCAGCAGAGGGTTCAATTCACACACATATCTGGGACTTGATCTTGGCTGGGGAACAGCCATGATTTTTTATTTATGAAGCTTTATTAAAACTTAAGAAAGAGTTCCTAAATATTTTTCCTGAAAGAACATCAGCCAAACAAAATTACAAGCTGGAGATCTGGAGATGGATTAGACCAATTAGGAGATGAGCTGGGACAATGCACTCAATGTTGAGATTCTGCAGCTCCAGCAAGTTCAAGATCAGTCAAATATTTCCTATGCATTGTGTCTGATTTATTTTATATTAGGGTGTGCTATGAGCTGGCAAAAGCAAACTGAGAGCTCTTCCTGGGGATCATGGACACACTGCCCTCTGTGGAGAGTAGATCAAGGTACAGATGTTTGGAAAAGGTCAATCCCAACCTTTAGTCTTTAAATGGGGGGTGGGAGGATGAGGAGAGCCAGAAAATAGGAGGTCAAACATCTTGAATCACCAGACAAATATTACTATAAGCTACCAAATATGCTTTTATAAGCATCTAAATGAAAAAAGAAGATGAGGGTGAAATTCAACATCATCCAAGGATTTATCAGCATCAAAGAAGTAGCTCCAACTATTTTCCTCCCCTCTCTGAATTCCTACTGCTCACTTTAGAGTTGGCCCATCTCTTATTGATGGACCAGCTCTGCTCCAGATAAAGAAAAAGGTGCCAATTCCATATTTATTTATATTAATAATTTCAATATTTCATATGGTATCTCAAAAATAAATAAGGAAAGCATAGTCAAGATCTATAAAATTAATTTATAACTGGTCATAAAATCTTCTGTAGGTAGTGATGATCAGTGGAACAAGAAGCATGGTGCAATTGTTCATCTGGCACTAAGTCAATGTTTTCATCATTGATTTTGGTGATGAGAACGCACCAAAAACTGCTGCAAAAGCATGAGAATGTAAAAGGATTTTGACAAACTGGTGAAGTGGAATGAACAAACATTCAATAAGGAGAGGTAGAAGGCTCTACAGGTGGGCACAAACACAGGTAGAAGACTCAATAGGGGACCAAACAAGCATCCAGGTGTTCCCAGAGAGCACCAGCTGGGCAAGAACCAGCAACATAACATGAATTTTTGAAAAGTGGAACAAGTTCTGGGACATGGAAGACAATCCCTCAAATTTAGGGATTATTGGAAAGGCCCTGCAGTCAGCATGGCACCTCCAGGAGGCTGTGGGCACTGGCAGAGAACACAGAGAAGTCCATGAGAGAACCACAATTGAGGTGCATGGGGAAACCTTGATGGAATGTAGAGAGGGTGGGATGGGAGATGCAAAAGCAGTTTAAACAAAGGTAGATCACCAGAAGATAAACTGTTCCTCATGTCCCTGTTTAGCCAGATGAGAAGTAAATTGCAGCAAGGAATGTGCCACATGAATGCAAACTATTATTAATTAATTCTCATTACTAATTTACTAGTACTCTACAGCATGTCTGCCAACATTCCATTAAACACTGCCAGGCTGTGGGTACTTATGGTTAGTTACCACTCCTAAAGTCCTCCCCAGGGACCAATTCTGGCCATCAGCCAGCTGGTGTAGTCTTTCTTTAATTTACAAGTAGTCCCACTTGTCCAGACCTATAAGGAAAGCCTTCTACATGTTTAATGTTGGACTAGGAGTTTTGTGTCCCTTTGGTTGGCTATTTACTGAAGGAGAAGAAGAGACATGACAGCTGTAAAATTCTTCAGGAGTTGGATGAAATTGTTTGGGTGCATCCTGGCCAAAGGAAGCAAAACAAGTGGCTCAGGATTTGGGCACTGCTGGAGCAGCAGAGCAGTGGGAGCACTTTCAAACTGCAACTTGATTGATTATAACTAACTGATATTAATTTTAATTAATGAGCAATCTCAACAGGATTAACTTTTGTTTTTCCAAAGAATACCAGTTAAATAAAAATTGGTTACAAATGTTTGGCTCACTGCCTCCTCTGGTAGATGTTTGAAGCAGAGAAAGAGAGAAGTAACAGCTCTTTGGGCCTGAGCATAAATGAAGTTTTGGGACACAGAGTGTCAGGAACTTACCTAAGTCTGAGTCTGATTTTTTTGGCAGTTCTGAGCCTCAGGAAGAAGAAAAGATAAGAATCAAAAATCCAAATCCAGGAGTTGCATTAACACTCTGACATATTCTATAATTAACTTGTGGCATACTCTGACTCATGGAGTCAAGGGGTTAAGAGCCTGTGCAGTGTAACAGAGAACCAGTTTTATGGATAACACAAACACTAGTCAGGATCAACATCTGTAGGGAACATCTGTTCCAGACACTGATTACTTGCACCTTTCTCCCACACACCATCCTATCCAGAAACAAGATACTCAAAGTGGGAAAATTTTTCATGTCCAACCTCTTTTCTGTGAAGAGGAAGAATCCAGCAGGAATGACACATTAATTTTTAATGACTGTTTCATCTCGAATAAAACTTCAGAGTTCAAAAAGGATCATTACAAATCTCTACAGGAAACAGTCCCCTTTTCTGTTTGAGATCAGGTTTTGTTTCAAAGGTTTTAAATATTGGTTTAAAATGCACTTTTCAAAAAGCTCAAAGTAGAACATCAAAATTACACTCTCCAAAGAAATGAAAGCTTAAAAAATTTCATGCCAGTGAAAATTTGAAAAAACAGTATCAAAATACCACCGAATTTAATTTCATTCATTTCCCATTCAAGTATTGCCAGGAAACCAAAACCATCAGATTTCTACCATCTCTAAAAATACTGGAGAATTCTCTGTGGTTGTGATTCATTAAGGCAATACCCACATAGCTGTGGGCAGGACTTGTCTCACCTAGTCTGAGACACTGACAGTGTTGAAATCCCTGTCTGAGCGAGTCATCACAACTTCCTTTAATATCAGTGGTAAGAACCTTGGGTGATGCAACTCTGTTTGATGGTAGGCATCTAAAATAGGTCAGAGCATTCAATTTCTCTCCATTGACAATAACAGGAATCTAGATCAGATGGAGAACTTCTGCTTGTTGATGTCTTACACTGAGCATTCACGTTTTATAAATGAAGCAGTTTTCAGATTGGGAATCAGACTCAAAAGGGATCACACAGCATCTGTTAAGACAAGCACAAGGAAGACAATGTCTCCAAGAGACATTGCAGAATGGATTCTCTTCACCACCTACCAAGTGTGACCTGGAGGATCTTCTCCAGGGCACTTGCAAGGCCATCTGCTTTCTCTTCTGTTGTGTCTGCTTTTTATTTGTTGCTCAAGGCAAAGATGTGTAGGTGTCTTTGATAGTTTTGCTTTCTGTAGCCCCAAAGACTTCAGCACAGAAATAAGATTTCACTTAGACATTTAAAAGAGAAAATGTGTGAAAGAGATTGCAATGATGTTCTCAAGGTTGTTGGATTAACTTCCTGTTGCTATCACTGACAGTGATTTATCCTGGTTGTTTAAATTCTGCTGGTAAACATGACGCACTGAGGTCGGCTGTGCCTCACTGTGCTGAGACAGAACTTTTCAAAGCCAAACACAAATCTCTTTCTTTCTCTCAGTGCTCTGTGGACCATGTTTTTAGTAACATGTATGAGGAAAATAACCCTTGCTACTTGGGCAAATATGTGTAGGTCACTTATTGTTCCACCATACTTCCCTGGTGTAACTGTTTAAGTTCCTTAAACATCACAATTGGAAGAACTCAGCTTGTGCATAGGAAGCAGGATTTCCACATAATAGAAGGGAATTAGTAACTTTGATCTTCTAACTCAGGGTCATTGACTTGACAGAGTGTGCTTGGACTTCCCAAGAAACTAAGGATTCTGTCCTATGAATTTACAGCTGGTATCATGGAATATGTGACATCATTACTTAGGATGTATCAACACAGCATTTCACAATTCTATGAAGATAAGTTATTTCTTTCCATGTGATGGCTAAAGCAAAAGGAAGGAAAATCTGTAGTGAACTGTGCTACAAAAATACACCCTGAGGATGCAGCGAAGAAAAGAGCCCAGTGAGAGATGGAGTGGTGAAAGGCAGGACTTGGCAGTGGAAAGGACAGTGGTTCTACAAAGCACAATACAGTATAAATGTGGTTATCCTGCTGCAGACATTAGCTGGCTCAGATGGAGACAGGTTGGCCACAGCTCCTCCTGTGAAACAGTCAATCCACCACCGTAATCAAGATTTATTTATCTGATGCCCAAATTCTATCATCAACATGAGCAACAGCAACAGCAAGAAGTCAAAAAATCCCTCTAAAGCCTTTTGATGGTTTTATCATCCATAATATCAAAGCAGCTACTGACAAGGAAAACCTTCAATTAAAGCATTGATGTGATACAGGGGCAAATGATTAAACTCATCAAAACAATTCAAAAAAGGTTTGGGTTTTTTTAAGTTTATGAGCTAAAGTTTTTTTAAACCTCTCATTCTTCCTATCATTGTAGTACTTTGCTCATAAACCCAGGCAGAGGCAAATTGCCCTCTGCAGGAAACCAGAGCACATTCTCCAATGATCAGTAACTCTGGCATTCAGTAGTGCCAAGGAATCTGAGGGGTGGATCAGAACTTGTGTCCTGTAAAGTCATACAGCAAAATGACAAAAGTGCTCCAAAAAATCCTTGTCCTGGAAGGATTCTCTGCTGAAGGATTCACAGACTCAATTCAAGACAAATGGATTATCCAGGTTTCAGGGACTATTTCTTTGGAAAGCATAAGTCCATTTCAGTCCAGTTGTGGTGATGGAAACTGGACCTGCAAGTCTTGGTGTGTCCAAGGTCACGAGAAAGGGAGAAGCTGCTTCTTAAACTTTTCCAGCCAGAATCCAGGAGGGATCATTCTGTCTTTGGTGAATTATAAATGATGTTTGGCACCATTTCGAGCAGGACTGAGCCTAATACCCACAATCAGCCAAATCTGCCAGCAGACACATCACATGAATTTGCATTGAAGCTTAGTTGCCTGGGATTTTTTTAATGGAGAACGTAATCAGCTCACTATATATTCTCCTTGTGTAACCATCTATCCATCATCTACAATATGCACAGCTATAAAAGCACAAACCAGATTGTCATTGTTATTTTTTGAGAAAACATTTCTTTGTTCAAGTGCAAAGCTTTGTCTCCTTCAGTTGTACTGGGTTTTAGTTATTCTAAAATCTGACTTTATAAAAACCTTCTGCAAAAGCAGATAAAATGAAGGCTCTCTCTGTGTAGGAGTGATTAGTATTCTGTAGTGTCGCAGTACATTTTCATACTGATTTTTTGTGTGTTTTTCCCCCATCAGAATAGTACAATTGTGGGCTCTACATATGTTAATATAGATTGAAGATAACATTTTTTTAAATCTATACTTGGGCCCTTTAATTATCCAACTTTTTTGCAACTTATGAAGAAGTGTTATTCATTTAAGGAAATAAAATATGAGTGACTACACAAAATCAAACAGTGTTTGAAAGGAAGGCTGAAAATATTTTGTTCATATATATTTTCCTCATTACAGGTGGAGAAGTGCTTGGGAATGTAAGCAGTGTATGGTTTAATTCTTTCTGTACATTAGTGGACACCAGATATTTCCTAATTATCCAAAATTAGCATACTGACAAGGACGCAGCCCTGCAGCTACACCCAGACCTCTTTAGCAGTGCTGAGCATCCACTGCCCCTCTCCCTGGAGAACTGGGATTTCATTGCCTTGCAGTGCATAAAATGCCCCAGAAGATGTAAGAGGCTGTGCCAGAGCCTGGGCCTCAGGTACATCTGTGGAGCATTCAAGTGAGCACAGCACCAAGACCTGAGCAAATATTTAAACCAGAAGCAACTTCAGGCAAGTGCACAAAAGGATGTTCAAGTTGGCTCGGGCCAAATGTCAGGGAAACAAATTTGAAAAGAAAAAATCCACGAAGACAAACAAACATTTAAATTACTTCACTACTTTTCAAACCAGATGCCTCTAAAACAAAAAAGTCAGATCTATTCTCTTCCTTCCCTGTGTGTTTTACTGCACGACTGAAAAGATTTGTATTTTAATTCTTGTTGCCCTTGATCAGTGACTTCCTTTCTTATTTTCTTTATGGATATTATATACATAAGCAGCTGTGTTTCACCATTCCACTGACTCCAGTAGTATTACTAATAGGCTTAGTGATAGGCACGTGCTTAATTACCAAGGAGAAAATAATAGCTCCCTGATATGGGAAAACTGGTTTAGGTTAACTACAAATGTGATTTGCCTTTTGGGAACCTTGGTCTCACTTCCATGATTGAGGGCAAACCATAATGGAGTAATGGACAGATAATGCACTTAACTCCATTTTTTTAAACAATATTTTATTGATTTACCTGAAAATCTCAGGTCTGTGGATTTGCTCTCAAAAATGTCAGCCAATAACTGTGAAAAAAGAAAAAGTGGGGGGATACAACACTAACACTTCACTCTGAAATTTTAACCCTTTCCATTTTTTTCCTTTCTAAACATCCTTTGTCTCAGAAGATGGCACAAAACAAAGCCAGAAGCATTTCCTTGGCAGACCAATGGGAAACGTGGAGAGAGAAGAAAGGCAAAACAGGGACAGCCCAATTTGTGTCACAGCTCACTACATTAGAGCATGTCTGAGCCCTGGATTTTCTCTCTGTTCATGCCAGTACTCCTTTGATGATTACTTTATCTGAAAAAGATAAGACATTATGAATTTGATTATGGCATCACTCCACGTGGTTTGACAGGGCCTCAAGCACATTGGTAAATTGCTGTCTGAGCAGTTCCATTATTATTACATGGCATGGCTTGCAGTTAAGGACTAAGCTGGAATAAATACAGAATTTTAAAAAAACGATAACAGTCACTCTTAGCCTTTAAAGAAATTACTCCTTTAGAGTTACAGTGTCTTCTCATTACTTTCAATGTCATTCAGTTAAACATTAATAATTGCTGGCCTGTGCATAACCTGCAAGCTCAAAGCACTCCCAGAGCCCAGCCAGCTCCACAATGTTGAAATGTCATTTTTGACCATCTTTGTAGAGTTTAATCAGTACTTAAACTGTACAGGACTGACAAGGAGAACTGTTGATGGCAGTTGCTTTGAGACTGCTCATATAATTTTCAATCTGAATTTTATGACTGCAGTATTTTAAGCAGAACAGTACAGTAACTGTAATTTTAACAAGAGGAGAATTTTACTGGGTTTTTTTTCCTATGCATTAGTCTGGAATTCTACACACTTAATAGTCTCTTAGTTTAAAGACCTCAGTCTTGGTACAAAGGAAAATAATGCACGCTACAGTTCAGAGTAGGTCATCTGAAGAGCAAGCAAATACATCACCTCATTGTCACCACAAGTTCAGAAAATCCATTATTATTATCACTATGCCTTAAAAACACAGGATTTTAGTCATAGGGGAGACTAGAGAATTCTGAGGTGAGACCATTGCATTTCCTTCTGACTGCTCAGAGACATTAGAGCTGCAGGTGGGGGAGAAGGTTTGTGGAAGACCTTACAGGATAAATGGATGGTGTCCCACTGGAAGAGGGAAAACTTTGGGAACACAGTTGGAGTGAGTCAGAGGTGTTGCAGCAGCCTCTCTGTAGGGTCCAGTTGGGCACAGCTCCCTCCCAGAATTATTTCCAACCCGGACAAGCTTCCTGGGACTGCGTTTGTGTCTCAGGTTCACAGAGCTCAGGGCTGGGCTCGTTTCCTCCTCAGCTGACAGGGTGTGCACTGAGCCAAAGCAAAGAGGGGCCCCTGCTTTGATGTTCCTCCCTAGAATCCAAGAGAAGTGTATAAGAGAGTCTTTTAATAATTAAGAGTTATGGATTTGAAAGCAAAGCTACCACCATTGCCAAGCTCGACCAAAGTCTTTGAAAAGAACTCTGTCAAAATGCATTTCTTAGAAGAAATTATGTTATAAATTATTTTTATGGAATGTTCCAGTGTTAAATGAATATTTAGGTTGCAGTTCATGAAAACCTCCCTCTTCTGAAAAAAATGTTTTCATTTTTTAGATTTCTCTTTGTCAGCATTTCTAACAGTAAAAATGACAAACTTTCATGGGTAGGTGCCAATGGAGACAGCTGTATTTTATTATTGAATACTTCTGGTGCTTAGTTTGGCACCAGTCCTGTTTATATTGCTAGTAAGATTTCATGCAAGCCTTTGCAAGGTCTTGTGTTTAAACTTAAATGTCTGATATGGTTTGTAATTGATTCCACCCAGTTCCCTCCCTCCTCCTTCTCTGTCCAGTTTGTAAAAGAGAATTTATCACTGTGTGGGGAACACAAAACTTCCAGTGCTGCAGATTCAAAGACAAAAATTCCATAGCAAGATCCTAGAAACCTCTAGTTCTATTATGATTCTCTTCAACTGCTAGGAAAATGTATTAATCTCTGCTGTTCTTGCCCTCGGATTCTTTTGTGTGTGTGTGTTTTGATTAATTGACTTTGCTCAGGGTTGAATCAAACCAATCCATGTGCTTCCCATCTTGGAGCAAAAATTTATTTATTACCAGAACATCCCAGTTATTTAGTTATTACCAGTGCATCCTTTATTTCCCTGTTTGTCTGTGCCCTTACCTAGGTAGGCAGTTTGCTGAATGCTTGTATGAGAGTGAATATCAAAAACCAGCTTCAGAACAAAATCCCTAAACCAGGAAGGTGGATTTGCTTTGGTGCCTTTCTACAAAACACTAAATGGGTGAACAGCACTTCTGTCAGGGCTCAAATTACACCAACATGAAGTCACTAAGATCAGAGGATTTGTTTTATATGAGTGAACTTCAGAAGGTAGCAGAGGAAGAGAGGTTTTTAAAACCTTTCCACTGGAGCTCCATAATGATAAACAAGGCAGGTTCGTCTGCCTTGGTCTGGTCTCTGCAGAGCTAAATATAAACCAAGAGCAAAATACCCACGGGCCGATTTAGCATGTAACGAGCTACTCCTAATGGAAATCAGTGAACTGCAGTTGGCCTTGAGAATCACTTGTCATTGCCAAGACCTCTGCGATAGCCAGGCTGCTCACACCTCTTTTATCACTGCCATGTCTTGCAGCAGATCCTGCTGGGCCTGAGATGCTCTTTTTGGCGTTGGCCAGTACGGTCAGAATTACAACACCCGTGTCTTTGGCTGGGGTCTTCAGGGTTATTGCAGTACAAGAGCTGACTGTGTGCTCCATTTTGCAGCTTTCTGATCTTGCCCTTATCAGATCACGCACAGAGTTTCACAATATTTGAAATTCAGCCCTGCTTTTGCATTGTTTTATATCAGAACAGCTTTCACGCCTTCAAAACTCATTCTCTATGTGCTGCTGATAAACGTTATGCAGATAGAGAAAATGGTTATTCACAATCCACTCAGGTTCCCATGTTACTCTGTATTCTGTGGTGGGCCCCTGTTACAACTGTAAATATACTCCCTTACCTCATTACTTTAAATTTTGTTACAGTGAACTGCATGTGCAGCTTATCTCAGCATAACAAATTTCTCTATAGCCATGGCTGGAAAGACAATGTGTTTCTGTACAGGAAGAAAAACTATACAGAGCTTTAAAGTCAATGTTTCTCTCCCACCCACCATTAAAAAAAAAAAAAAAAAAAAAAGGGGTTAAAAAATTCCCTTAGCCAAA
>VZRH01002494.1:173544-267773 GCA_013397555.1 Urocynchramus pylzowi
AAAAAAAAAAAAAACAAAGAAAAAACAGGGCATAAAGATTTCTCTAATTAGAAACTGAATATTCTGATCAGAGCTGGTGGGCAGTTGTTTTTATCTGCCCAGTGGAATGCAGCTCCCAGCACTGAAAAATCTCAGGCACCCTCCCTGTTTCCTGAGCACTTTATAGGAGGTCAGATACTATTTTGCTGTCATTACTCTGCATTACAGTAAAGCTGAAATATCTTCGGATTTTTTCATGGAAAAGTTAGTCTGTGGCAAAGGGAACATGTCTTTGGCAGTGTGGAATAATCCTCTGAATGACTAAATAGTTACAGAGAGTAAAGACAGACAAAGCCAAGTAAAGAGAGTCTGCAGGTTGCCCTCTCCTCTGAGCTGGGGAGTGAAGGATTAAAGCTGACCACTGGAAAAGCAAAAAGCACTGTGGCCAGTGACAGCTCTGGCAATGCCCCACAGGCTCTGCAGGGCCAGCTGAGGTCTGGGTGGAGTGAAACATTGCAAACGTGAGGCTTTGACCAGAAGGTGGGCAAGAAGAATTTGCTATGGATTAGCAACTTCACCATAAACTGTCTTTCTTGGAATAATTCCTTGACAATTGCTGTTTTTCCCAGGAAAAAGAAATCCCTGGACTCTGCTCTGGGAGGACACAGTGAATCAAGAGCACAGGCACTTTCTCCTGGCAGAGTCAGCCCAGTGCTTTTCCTGAGCAAGTGGAGTTATTTCAGTTAATGCCACACTGCAGGCAAACCACAGAGCTTAAGGAAGAGAGAGAACAGGTCATTGCACTTATTCTCTTTTCTACAGAAGTGAAGCCCATCAAGCACAGTGCTGCAAGGTGCTCTACACCCCTGATGCCAACCAGAACAAGTTAAGTGAACATCTTACAAGAAGTGTTGGTGTCTGCAGTGCTGATCTCATCTGAGGGCTCTGTCTCCTGCCCAGGGTATGAACAGCTCTGAGCAGCATCCATGCACTTGCTCCTGCAGCAGGGGGACAGGGCCCTGCAGCAGCACGAGTCTGTTCTGTGCAGTGCTGTGACAGGGGCCATGGGACAAGGTGACCAAAGGCAAAGCTGAGCCTGAAAGTTGTTGTTCCCCTCAACCATTGCACAAAACTGTTTTATCCATAGGTTACATCCAGAATTATCCATATGTTTTAACTCTGTACCTTAAGGATCTGTCTAATTAGCACAACACAACGTTAGCATATTAACCACACTCCAGCAGACTGGGACTATTTATTACTGAGAGAACTCCTACCAGAAACCTTGGAATTTTTACAATACATTTTTGTCCATACTTTTTGGAGCAATAATAATGTAATACCATACTCCCTCCCCAAATAGCTGCAGGGTCCCTTTTAATGAATAGGAACAAACAAACTATCCAGCTAAGCCCAGAAACATGACCCCTATCAAAAGCAAAATCAAACAATACCCTGAAACAATCTACATATACAAAGAACAAACTTTTCTTGTTCTTCCAAAGATTAACTCAGCAGGTATTTGGCATTCAAAAAATTCTACAACAACAGAAATGATTCTGTGTTTGAAGAGGAGTTTTTTTAGAATTATTGTTGCAATTATTTGGAAAAAAAATTTAAAAGAGAAAAGGTTTTAGAAAACATTTTTGAAATATTAATCTAGGTAACATTCTGTACAGGCAGTACTCCTGTGCTCTCTCTCAATGACAATTTGTAAAGTCTGTTATGTTTTTTATGTAAAACTTTTTTCAAATCTTTTGGCCATCTACTACCAGCTCCTGCTCAACATTCATTGCTCAGTCAACAATGGTGGCATTTTCCATTTCTCCACAGAACAGTATCTGGTGACCCCTGCACTGTTCTGGGCATGGAAGAAACTACACTACTTTAGCCAATTTTATGGGAGGAGATGGAATGGCAACGAAAATATTAAATAACCTGGTCATCCCTCTCAGACATGGAGCTTCAAAGCAAATATCTGCAAAATTTCCAACTTTCTATTAATGGAAAATTCAGCCTTCACATCAGTAGTTTCCAACAGAAGGATTTTATTTGGCTTATTACTAGTAGTATTATGGATATAAACATTTTCACTAGGAAACCTGAAATGACTGCTCATCTCAGCTCAGATCCAAATGGTCCCAGTCCTTCCTCTGAGAGAACCTTTCTCTGCACATGGGCATCATCACGGCAGTCTGTCACGAGGCAGCTGCTCCCATTCCCTTCACCACTTTGATCCATCAAAACCCAGGATTTTTAATTCTGTTCTGAAGCCTGTGCTGCTCATGGGTGCTCCTGAGTAACAGGATGAATGTGTCTTCAGCCTGAATTGGGGGGCTCATTCTGTAGAAGATTTATTGATTTGAAACCAGTCCAAACGTGAGTCACCGTGCGGAAATGCCACACGGAGATCCTTACTTGCAACCTTACAAAGCACTGAGGGCCCTCGAGTGTTGCAAATAGCCCTGGAGCAAGTTCCTTGGGCGCAGTCCCGATGAGACGAGGAGCGGCCGGGGCGGCTCCAGCTGCGCAGGGCGGCGGAGCCCGGGCTGGGAGCGCTGCCCGTGGGCAGGGGAGGGATGCGCCACCGACAGCTGCGTCCCTGCACGGAGCCGCGACACGGGACAGCCTGGGACACGGCATGGGACAGACTGGGACACAGGACAGCCTGGGACATGGCACGGAACAGACTGGGACAGGGCACGGGACAGACTGGGACATGGCACGGGACAGACTGGGACATGGCACGGAACAGACTGGGACAGGGCACGGGACAGACTGGGACATGGCACGGGACAGCCTGGGATAGGGAACAGACTGGGACATGGCACGGGACAGCCTGGGACACGGGACAGCCTGGGACATGGGACAGTCTGGGACACAGGACAGCCTGGGATATGGGATAGCCTGGGACATGGGACAGCCTGGGATGTGTGACAGCCCAGGATATGGGACAGCCTGGGACAAGGGACAGCCTGGGACAAGGGGCTGCTGCAAGGGCATCCTCAGTCTACAGGGATAAACGAAGGGTGGTGATAAGAGTCGATCACTCAAAGTAAGCGTTTGAATTTTTACCACTCAGTTGAAAAGAGAAATGCTCAGTCACAGAGTGTGCAGCTGCTTTTGGGATTTCCTCAGCACAGGAGCGATGTGCACACCTGCACCACCCCTACATCACCCCTACATCCCCACACACAGCACTGCCTGAGCACCAGGAGCATCCTCCCCTTCTAGAGGCAGCAGGGTGGGTACCACAGGGAACAGGGCAATACACGATTCCTCATGGACAAGACACTTCAGTCACACAGGTAAATCCTGCTCTGACCCACAGCCACCGACCAGAGGCAGTTCAAAATTATTTTATACCAATTTTGAACCCAGCTTTGCCTTCTCTACATGTCATTAGCCCAGGCTGTGTATTTTTTAGCTCTGTGACTCTGACACACTGTCTGAACCCTGCTACAGGAGGGATGGAGCAGTTGGAGTTCTCTAGCTTGAGCTGATCACTGAAACACAGAGACCAGTCATTCCTGAACACTGAAGGTGAGAGAGTAACCAATTTTTCCTGGCTGATTTTCTTTCCATTTCTAGCCCCCTTAATTACTTCTCTGCTTTGGTTGCCATTCAACTCCTCTTGATTAGGCTGCTGTAAAGAGCAGCTATGGCAAAGGAACACCTGAGGTAGGATCCCCCTCGGAAATCTGCAGGTGATGCATTTTCTGATTGCACAGACTCTTGTTACTTTACACGCAGATGCAAAGACTATTTTGGATGTTGAAAATATTCAGCATCTGCTTCAGTTTTGGAAGGATAAAGTCCTTTTTTTTTCCCCTTAGTTACCAGAGCACACTACTAAGCATATGTCTTTTACTCATTAACATGAGGAGCTTTTGTGTTGGTTCCAGTGCCCAACTGTCCAGTGTAATTAGAACTGCCAGAAACAGTAACCCAGGAAATTTCATTTTCCACAATATTTTAGCTCTGGCTGACTCGGTGGAATTGCAGCAGTGAGCTGTGAGCAATGATATATGAAGTGAAAAATGTTTGCCCTGCCTCCTAAGCCTCTCTGCACTCTGCAGAAACCACTCACAGTCCGTGCTGAGGTCATGGGCTCTGCTGTCAGACCCAGCTCCAAAGGAGATGCTCCTTGTCTGTTTGCCAGGTGGTTTTGATACCACTGTGGCTTGATAGAAAGCAAATTTCCATCTCAGGAGAAGGTCTCCCTATTGCCAGTATTACTTTCAGATCAGAACTTCCCATGAGATAATACAAAAAGACTGGCTTGAGGCCCAGGGTTCAGCATAATTTGCCTTAAATTTGTGTTTGCTTAGTTCATGTTATAAGGAAATAGTTTTGTATCTAGTCACTGCATATTATGTAGAGCAGCCCTGAAAAGAGCCTCAAATGCCATATTCCAAGGGAAGTAGAAAGACTATAACAAAGTTTGTCTGGCAGTTGGAAAGTTGGTGAGTAATGTGAAAGTGTGCTGGGAACAGGAAACAATGCAGTTTACTGTAGTAGGATCTGTGCTCAGAGATCCTTCTGAAAGCTGCTCATGTGGAAAGAATGAAAAACTAGAGCAAGGCAGGCAGGTAGAGTTCATAACAAGCCATAACAGGCTTTCATCGATGGCTTTAGCAGCTTTTCACTGCTCAGATGCTATTTCTGCATCCAGAGGTTAGGATATAATGGGATGTGCAGATGCATAGATATTTTCCCTTCTTTTGACTGAGGGATTTGAAGAATATGAACCACAAGCTCTGTGCCATAAATGGGAAAGGCAGTTCTTCAAGCTTTCATGAGAAGTTGCTTAAATTATTAGTTTCAGCAGTAAAATGTTGGCTATATTTATGTTTAGAGAAGAAAAAGTTGGGCAAAAACTTTCCAACAACTATACAGACTCTGAAAAGTTTTTCTGTTTCCTCCCTCCCCCCTCTGGAATAGCTCTATTTGCTAAATATGCTGTAAGTTTATTTTTTACTCTTAAAATCACACAAGAAGGTCACCAATTAAACTACTCTTCCCATATGGAATTAAGCAGAAGCAGATTAGTAGTTAAAGCAGGGACTCTCTTGTGGGTCTTCTCTAGATCTTAATGGATTACTATTTTAATATTTGAAGTTTACTCTGAGTATACAGTTTAGCTGGAAAAGAAGTCACAGACCTCACAAGGTTTTCAAATTTGTCTGTGCTTTTTATTTCTCTTCTTTTAGGACACCACAATCCTGTTTATTCAAAGGTCACTGTGCTGAAAGCAATATCTGCAGATAACAAGAAATCCTGAAGACAGTCACAGAAGGTAGAAAAATATTAGTTCCATAACCCTTCACCTCTATTCCTTTTTTGGTCTGCCTATTGGTTTTGCAGATGAAAACAGAGGGAATTCTATTGTCTTGAGTTTGCCTGTGCAAAATAAATTACATTTTATTCTTGGTTCCCTCCCCCTCTCAAAAGAACACACAAGATTCTTCAAGAAGGCTTTGGGTTTGTTAACCCTTCCACGGCCCCTGCACCCTCAGCAATCTCTGTTCTCTACCTTCCAGTCAAATAAAAATTTCCACACATTTTAAATGAAAGCACTGTGAGTAGGAGGAAATAACCTCCAATGGTAAAGAACTACATTTATACCCTCTCAAATGTTTTGATTAGATCATAATTCAAAATAAGATTTGAGTCTCACAAAACCACTGATCTATTAAAAAACTCCTCCAAGTAATATTCTTCCATGGCAAACACAGCACACTTGTGTACATGGCTGGAAAGGAAACCTGAGTCTCCAGAGCCCCAGCTTCTACTGCTCAAGGCTGTTCCAGTGGTGTCTGATGTCAAAAGGACATCACTACACAGGAATCAGCCAAGGGGGTTCACTTGTTGGCATCACTTCTTTTCCAGAGAAGTATCCCCCATGGTGTGACAGTGACCTGAGGGGAGCCAACAGCTCCCTCACTGCTTGGGACAGAGGTGCCACTGAAATCAAACAGGTCAGCAGGACACCAGGTGACAACACCCAGCTGCCTTATTCCAGATTTTTTGTTTCGACTCTTGGAAGGAGTTTCAGGAAGGGGGCAGGTGAGGTGGCCATAGCAACCAAGCAAGGCCCTGCTGTGAGGGGTCTGTGACCTCCCTCGGGCTGTGCAGGTACAGGAGCAGATCCATACAGTGTGCACATAAATGTGTGTACAGGTACATCTGCAATATCTTTTCTGGGATTGTTCTCTTCTCAAATTCTGTAAATGTTACGTAACACTCCTGGAACAGAATCCTACTGAAAATAAATGTCTCCTGTAAGGAAAACTGTCTATCCCTTCAGAAAGAACAGTGAAGATTTACAGACAGTGCACACTGGTAAACTTTTTCCATTCATAGCACCAACGAAAACGTTTCAAGAGAAGTAAAATTTCAGCAAGCACTGAGCTTGGAAAGCAGAACACAGGAAGCTGACATGTGCAGCCAATTCAGCCAGCGGAAACTAGACATTAATATCTTCAGACTGGATCTGGGGCCCACAGCTGATAATGTACAATTCAATAGCCTTGGTAACCTGTGGATTTCCAGTGGAAGCCAAAATCTCATATTTGGAATGTAAGCAGAACAAAAGCTGTTCTACTGACACGAAACACATGGAGATTGACCATAGTCTCATGTTGAGGCAGCCTTTTCTGTGGGTGTATCTGTCCCACAGCCTCCTCAGAGGCCTTTAGACACACCAGGATTTCCTTTGAGCTGCAGAAATAGGGCTGCAGACAGGCTCACCCTGCAGAGGGATGTGGCACACTCCTCTCTAACCAAGGACTGGTCTTCACCACTTCTGAGAAGGACAAGCTCCCAGGCAAACCCCTAGAGCAACCTGCATTTTTTTCCATTAAGCCTTTGTCAAATGAGAACATTGATTTTCTAGGAAAGAGTCTGCTTTCGTAAAACATTTTTGTTATTTCATCACAAAGTAAACAAACACAGTCCAAAAAAAGTGAATTATCTTGTGTTCCTTGGCAATTTTTCAGCCAAAACAATTCATAAGGTTTTCAGTTTTTGACCTTGCAAGAAAAGCCTCATTTTCCCACGTGAAGGAAACCCTTTTCCTGGGTGTTGCTAAACTCATCAGCTGAATAACAAATAATTAATCTATAAAAGGATAACCAGGAAAATGTGGGTCTGCTGCTGACTGGGGTGGGGGTCCTGGTGAGGGGGGACATGGAACCCCCAAGGTCCTCACTGCCTCTCCCATCCTGGGACCAGCTTGCCTGGGGGCTGTGATGAGAACACAATTCTGGTTTGGGCTGCAGCTGCTGAAGGCACCGTACACAACGTGTGGCTGCCCTTCATTCCTGTGAAGGGAAGGTGATCCCCATAGGCATCAGGATTCCTGAGGCCAGAGTGGGAACAGCACAGGCTCTGGGCTGCCCTCACACCCCACCACAGCACAAACCTCCTGCCCCTTGGAACTGGGGCTTGTAACACAATGGGTACTACACAGTTCCATCTCTAACAGTTACTAAAATGATAAACAGCTGTCTCCCTGATCACCAAAAATACCAACTTATAGCACCTATTAAAGCTCTTTTTAATGCAAACATCTCCCATTTTTAGCTTGAGACTTACAAGAAGCCTGCTGCAATTCTGTAACCTAGCCAAACCCCTGCCTCTTTCTTCCATTTGCTCTCTCTCCCTTGCCCTTCCTTCCTTTTCCCACCCACATATTATTTACTCAGAATACGACCCAATTACAGTTTGTGCTTATCTGAACGACCTGCACTCCTCCATTTCAGCTAAGAGGGGGATCTGAATGAGGATGGACAAAGGACCTTGCTTGTGAGAGAGGGAAAAAGGGATTGTTAGACTTGGTGGAATAATGAGCAGAACCCCTGGGGGAAGGTACCAGAGGAAAAGCAGTACCTCCTTGAGACTTGGATCTAAGGCTCTCACTGCAGGTCTGGAGCACAGCTTATTGTTTCAGCCAAAGTCAGTTTCTCCTCTATTAAACTCAGTTGGGGTTTTTCCTGGCCTAATCTCACCCACACTGAAGTAAGTGGTGATTTTGCTGGAAGCGATGCCGTGTCCTTTGTTGCTAACCATAATGACAATGCTTGCTGTGTTTCTAGCCAAGATGCTGAAGAAACTCCAGAGAATTTTTTTTCCTCCCTGTAGTCTCATAGAACTAGTTTTACTTTTCTCTTTTTTTAGGACAAATTGAAAGAAACAAGCAGAGCACAACACCGGAAAGTGGATGAAGAAACAAAGCTCTGCCTTTGAAAGAGATCTCTGTGAATCTCTGGCACGTAGCAGCAAAAGGGAGGAAATGGGAGGCTAAGAAGGACAGAGCATCTGCTCACATTGTGGCTGCACTCTCCATCCAAACATCAGGCTCTGCAAGGCCAGAGCTCAAGTTCTGACTGTGAATATCTTGGCTCACATCCATGCTCTTCTTGCACCCACCTGACTTCAGCTGGATTTTTGCCACTGACTTCTTTGGGGGTAGCATCACCAAAATCTGAACTGGTTTAGTCTTAATACCTAAGGATTAATAAAAATTATCCCTAGGACCTACTGGAGCAAGTGAACTGAGTAAAACACAAGTTAAAGTGCTGGCTAACATGTTTTCTAGCAGCTGGCCTCCAGCAAACAGCTAAAGGTCCTCACTTGGTAATCAAAGGTGCTGCTGTGCTGAGAAGTTCTGGCCACCACCAAATCCTACAGCAGCTTGGTCAGCAGCCCTCTGGGATCCCTGACAGGTAGGGAAACACCTGCATTTGCACAAGGGTTTATTTGTCACACAGGTCAATCAGATACACTGATGAATAACCAAGGAAGCCTGTCTGTGCTGCATCATCTCATTGATCACTCCTCTCACACATACTCTGCACAGCTGGGACAGGGTTATCCTTGCAGCTGAAATATTACTCAGAGCGAGAGTCCCAAGAGGTTTTCACCTTATGGAAATTTAAGGAAATGTGAACTGCCCAGAGAAATTTCAGTTTGGAGCCCTATGGTGCACCAGAAGGCTGACTGCACGGAGCTGGAAAAAGTTAAAGAACAATTGGAGATAATACAGCTGAAACTCAACCCAATGGGAAAAAGGACAAGAGAGGCCAATGGGAATAAGTGAGGATGTGAAGATTAGCACCAGCTAATGTAGAAGTCTTTCAAACATAAACAGTCAGGGAAGGAGGCAGACTGGGGAGAGCTTGTCTGAAAAAAAAAATAACCTGCCTGAGGATGGAGCAAGTTAAAAGAATAGTTAGAAGACAAAAGCAGATATAGAACTGCTGATAACAGCCCTGCATTGTGCAAAAGCTCTGTTTTTGCAAAGGTAAAAGAGAATGGGTAAGAGCAGGAGAGCCTCATGCCTGGCCTGACCATCAGAGCTGTTCCAAAGAGACGGGAAACATCTGTGTGGTAGGGACGGTCATTTACAGGGATATCTGCCCGGATGCAATTTGAGACATATTAAATGTTGTTTGTCAGGTTTAGTGTGACAGCCTAATCTATTATGTGAGTCAGTATGGCTTTATTGGTGAAGGATGACTTGGCTGCAGAAATCTTGGGAGTTTCCATCTACACAGCTGCCATGACAAAATGGGAGAAATGCAGTGGACAGGAAACAAGAAGGACTCAATCCTGCCTTCACTGATATTTATGCAGCTGAGCTGAAATCCACAGGTCCTTTGTCTCTCATAAAATGTTTGGGGTATTTCCCCCAGTAATCCTTCAATAGGCTGACATGGAGTTACCTTCTCAGACCAATGAAGTGCAAGGAGAATTTTGTTCACTGGTCTGTTATGAACACATAAACAAGGGAAGAATTTGGCAGGTGGCATTTTGCATTACACTTTTTTGGAAAGAGTCATGAGTTGAAGAGAAGAATGATGCTTTAGGGAATTAAGTGTTTCAACACACAAGTGTTGTCTAAGAAACTGAAATTTGCTGCACCACAAAGTCTTTATGGCCAGAACAGGCATCTCCCAACTTTCTTCTTCATCAGGCCCAGCACCTGTGCTGGTGCTTTACAGGCTCTTGACATCTGTGGGAAGATTCCCACTGATGTCACTGTGCCTTGGATCGTTTCCAACAGACATCTTTTACCTTTCCAGCCCAGGTAAAATCAGAATTTTGGTATTCCATGAATTCTCACAGATTTTATAAAGTAATACCACAAATCCTGAGATAAACTCATCTGTTATCAGTAATTCTGAATGGGTTAAATAAGAATATCAAATGAAGATGTTTATGTCTGCTGACAGCACTAACACTGCCAATATGAAGACAGACAGAAAACACAGAATCAGAGATATTCTTTTATATTTTAGAAGAACGAGACAGAAAACTGAAAGTGCTGCTTTCCTGGGGCAATGATCTAAACTAGAAAGGGTTCATTAAATTAATCAGCTATTCAATTTATTCCTTCAATGAAAGGAAGATTTAGAGTGCTATAATACAAAAATCTTTGTCTGTCCATTCTATGGCAGTTATAAAATCAAGAAATAAGAAGGATGTGATAAGAATGAGACAGAGAATGAATCAAGGGAATTATATTGTTGCAATATACAAGGCTGTGATTCATTCTTCTGGAGAAGGTTGAGCCAAGTTCAGTTCCAAGTCCCACTGGTACCACTTCTTTGTCCCCAAAAGCTTTCAGTACTATAAAAACTGTGGAATCTCTTTCATTGGGCAATTTTTGCCTTTTTTTTTTTTTTTGACAAAGCTTATTCCAGTTGTGCAAAAGATGTCACGTGAAGCTAATAAGAGAATTCTGTGAATTAGGAGTATCTGCTGTAAGAAAATGTTTGATCATGCAGGTAAGAATTTTTCCAATGGATCAGAAACAGAGCTAAATCCAAAGTGATTTCTTGAGATAAAAAAAAATCTGCTCATGGAGTTCCTTCTTCTGTTGGCTTATCTGAGAATGCATCCTAGAAAAGTGAGGAGCTTTGCAGTAACACAGAAATGTGAAACGCACAGCAAGGTTTGCTAAAGTTTCCAATAGATCTGCTAGTTTCCAGCACAGCAGGAATAAATACAGCAGCATTATCAGGAAAACCTGCAGGGCTGTGGGATGTAATCACAGACACTCTGCCCTACAGGACTCACTCAGGACCAAGCACTGCAAAACCTCCAGTTTCTGGCTGGCTTCTGCAAGGGGTAACAAGCCAATATACAGCTTTTCCAGCCTGTAATGAATAACCTGCAATGTCTATTCCTTATTTATAAGCATTCAAATTGCAACAAATGGTTCTGATGACAATTACAGCACTACAGAAACATACAGCATGTAGATAAAAGCCCAGCTCTGCATTGATAGTTATATATACATATACATATATATACATATACATATATATATATATATATATATATAAAAGTCTGGTAATTATCTCTGGACTTGTTGAAAAGGCACAAGCTGATCAGGAAAAGTGGCACTATATGTTGTTTGTTGAAGTAAAAGAAGAATATCTGTTCATCCTTCTATTATGCTGGATCCATTTAGAGTTAAGTTCTCTGACCTGGTGCTTGGAATGTGAAGCCATCCTTTGTCAAGGGAACTCCTAGAAAGCCACAGATCTTTAGAGAAATCAGATGCATGAGTAAGGCAAGAAGTAGAGGAGAGATGCACAAAGCCAAAAATTTGTGAGGAAATTTGCAAGGAAGGAGAAAGCACTGTGTCAGTCACACACAGGAATGGATGGAAGGCAGGAAAGAAGGGGCAGGAGTAAATCCAAATTCTTCCTGAGACTCTTGGAACACAGATTTCAGTGCAAGGGTTTATTTGGAAGATGGAAGAGCCTCAGCACCTCAGCATCTAGTGAGCTGTATGCCCTCTTAAGCCCTCAAATCAGCACTAAAGAGATACACAGGCTTTATGTAGACTTTCTGCAGCCTGACTCTGCATCACATCCAGACTACAAAGCAAACATTCTCTCAAGCAGTAACATTTCTCCAGAGCAGGTTTGTTCCAGCAGAACTCAGCTGGATCAGAGCATGAGTCAGTTCAAGTTGAGATTTCATGATTTTTAAAAAAGAAGAGGGTTTGTTCTCTACATTAAACATTCAGTGGCTGGATATTACCTCCTTGCACAGTGAGACAATCCAGTGAGGTGTTCTCTGTGCTTTGTCATGTGCCATTTATAGAATACAGGAAATAGTGGTTAAGCTCCTAGAAATGCTGGAACATGGAATCACTTGTCATGAGCTGCACCATTGTCCTCTTCTGCACCTTGGCTGGTAGGGGAGAGTTGTTGTAAAGAGAAAAGAAAAGAGTGAACAGTGTGACTTTCCTCCAGCTGGGGAAAGAAGCAGAAGGTGCTGAATTAAACAAACATCTGCCCTGGCGAACAGCAAACAATGTGTTTGTCTAGTGAACTGAGCAAAGAGGACTTGGAAGTCAGAGGGAGGGGAGGATGAGACAGAGGAAGCCAAGAGGACCATTTTGCCAAATGACTTTTTTCATGCTCCAGCAGTCTTTGTTGTAATTACAAGGATCTCGAGGGAACTGAGCAGTCTCAATCTTCAGTGCTTTAGAACATTGCCAATAAGATACAAAAATTGCTAACACAGTGAAAACATTCATATGCAATGGAGTTTGGTTTTTTTGCTGGGGGTTTTTAATTATTTTTTCTTTTTTAACCAGCAAAATGTCTATTACGCAAAAGAAAAATTCACTACAATTTCTTTCATAACACAAACTCCATGCACATCAAAAGGGCCAATTAACAGTGGCAGGAACCAATGTCCTGTGTCCACTCAAAAGTGAGGCACAACCATTAACAGGGAATGTTTTCTTGCCAACACATCCCAAGCCTGCCAGGGATGGCAGATCCAAGGTCAGGTCGGTGACTCTTCCTGGACAAAAAAGCACTTCCAGCCAAGGTCACAACACAAGTAAGGGTATGAGCAAATGAGCACAAGGCTAGGAGGAACACAGAGAACTTCTCAGCACAGCTGCCTCAGGTTATGTGCAGTTTCTAGATTTACTGAAAAAAGCCTGGAGATCAGGAACACACAACTGCACATTTTATGTTCATGTGGGACACCCAGGTAACGAAATTATACAGACACACACACAAAACCTGAAAGCTCTGCCAAAGGCTGTGTCACTTGTGTTCTCCACCATGTGTCTGGGTATCACAGGCAAGTCTGCACCTTTGTAGGACGAGGTGAGGATGGAAAGGGCAATCCCCCTCTCCTCACACTGCAGAGGTTCCTGCTCCTCTGACCTTTGATGGATCCAGAGTGAGCACATCGTTCCCAATAAACCTTCAGGCCTCCACATCCACCAGCCTCCCACTGCAGCCCTTAGCCAGGGATCTGCATTCCCAGGGCAGGCACTTGGCACTCAAAGAAACCAAATTTTTCCTTCTTTCCCCCAGCTTTTCCCTTCTTTTTTAAAACCACTTCTATGTTGGGTCACAGCTTTTTCTCTTCTGTCTTCATCTTTCGTGAGAATTTGTGCCTTATTTTGTGCTTAGGAGCTCTAAATATGGATGTTTAAATCAGTTTTTAGCCCTGAACTCTCAATAAATGATGGCAAGTGCTGAACATATGGCTCCCATGTGCCATGTTTCTGATCCCCCAAGAGCTCCATATAAGGTGCAGTTTGAGACACCACATTCATTCAGAGTGGCAAGAAGCAACCACTGACCCCCACAGACACTGAAGGAAAGAAACTAAACTTGGAATTTCCTGCTTTTATTAAAATTTCCCCTCCCCATTTTCTTTTTTCTGTCTCACAATTATTTTTCCACCACTTTTATATAAGAATGGGGTTTTTTCTATGTTAAAAGCAAGGCTGAGCCTTCAACCATTGGTCTCGTCCTTCTTCAGGAGACAGGAATGTGTATTTTATTGAGACAATTAAATCAGTTAACTCTCAAAATGTGTGTAAGGCTTTTCCTAACCCTGTAAATGCTGAGCACTGCTGTAACCTTCAGTGGTGGCTGACAATAACTCAGCAACCATTTCCTTTGATTCTAATGACTACAATAGTTTTTGTAATCATTTTGTTGCTATGCTTCAATGATTTAAATTTATTGCATGTAGGGTATATTTCTCATCTCCCTTGTTTCAGAAAACCTCTGCAGGCACTGAGAGGACAGCAAAATTTGCAAACTGGGGGAAGGAGAACCAGCACTATAAGCTGGTGGCTGGCTTAAGATATTCCAGTCACACAGCCTCTGGTGGAGCAGACCCAGTACACTGCAACAAAAGGAGAATTTCATTTTGTTTTTGAAATGCTGTTATTACATTCAGGAAATTTGCAAAGGCACCTTGACAGAAAATCATCAAATATCTGAACTTCCAGTGCAACAACATTTACTTAGTAAATGACATTTTAATGCAGAAAGTCAAATTTGCATACTAATTAAAATTTTCCTTTAAAACATTTAGACTTTTTGGCCTTCCCACCTACCCACAGTGACAGAGATTAAAAGATTTTTTTATTAAGTCCTGTCAAACAAAACACACTTTCATAAAGTGCTACAGTACAAAGTGGCACTTTTAACTTATTTTCTAGTCATTCAGAATTTAGGCAGAGGAAGCATTTCCAAATGCTCCCTGATCTCAGAAAGGCACTGATGGCAGAGCAATGGGGAAAACGGAGTTTCCTCCCTCACTAAATTTATACATTGTGGGAAAGCAGCTTCATGTACTGCATGCTGGGTAATAAAATAAAAAGTCATTACACTTGTAAAACTACCCTGGTGCTTTACTAAGAGATTTATAGAGGTGCTGTGAGTTAGAGTAACACTTCAGCTGCCTTCACCTTGTTTGACTTCCAGTCAGGGCTGGAGGGTGGCACGGGTAGAGCAGCACTGAGGAGTGTGAGGTGGCAAAAGGAGGATGACAACAGCAGAGTGAAGCTGGGGAAAGAGCTGAGCAGCTCCTACCTCTGCTCTTCCCAAGTATCCAGGGTCTCCCAGGCCAGCCTTGTGTTGATGTTGCTTTGTTTTTTTCTAAAGAATCAACCACTGAAGTAAAATTCCTCCTCTACTAATTTCCTGGCCAAGCGGCTCCTTAACAGGGAAATGAGCATTTCTGTACCTTTTAATGGAAACAAAAATATTTCAGGAGGATCAAGAAAAACTTGTTGCACCATTTTTTCCAATCTCCTCTTTGAATGTGCCTGTTACCAGCAATAACTTCCTAAGATGTGGCCTCCCCACAAACCACGAGGATCACTACAAACAGACAGGCAATTCTCCTAAGCTTCAGTTGTTTTTCACTCTTTTGTTAAGCCAGGAGCTCAAGGCTTTGTCTCTATTTTGCTTGACACGACAACTTTCAACACTCTTCAAAGGCTGTTTTCTTTGAGAATTTATAAATTTCTGTCTATGATCAGACTGGGCCATTCTGTGCTATAGTGTGTCAGTAAAAGCACATTTACACCAAGTTTACACCTTGACAGGATCAATTCAAAGACACCTGAGAGGCAGATCCTACAAGCACTGAAAGGCTGCAAACATTTAAGTCATTGATGTACTACCTGAACATCACCCAGACTCCATTCACAGATTCCAGAACTGCACAGACTTATTTTCCCTGACCTTAAGGATAAAATGATGTTCCTGGTCTTTTCTCCCATGGACACTTAGGCCATCTTTTACTGCTCTGCCAGATGTCTTTAAGTGAAGCTAAATTGCATTTGGTTTAAGTGCCATCCGAGGGTTTCCCCACACAGTGGAACAAACAGGGCAGCTCCCATCACATGAAATTAATGTCAGACTATTAATTAATGTCTCATACATGGTTTATGTGCAGAAACAAGGGCCATTCTGGACCTGGAATAGGAGTAATTTCTGATTCTCACCCCCACCTAATAGCCTGCCCTTTGTATGGCTCTCCTCCGAGTGCACAAATGCCACAAACAGGTATTCTTGGAGAAAGGGAAAATTCTATACAACATAAGGCACTTTGTAACTTGTATAAGGACTTACACAAAAGGAGTTCTAGTGATACAAATAATTCACTGAAAATTATAACTCTGAAGGCAAATTATACCCACAAAATGCACTATCATAGTCCAGCCCTCAGCTCAAAACAAGAAACAATTCTCTGCTGAAGCACAAGCTCTCTTAACCAACAGTTTGGGGCTTGTTTCTCCATAATGATGGGCAACCCATTGCTTTCTTTAAAGTGTTTTTCTGCAAAGTTCTGAATATTCCATTTAAAGGTACCAATAATCTCCACATCCTGAAAAATTCTCAAATAGTTTCCCTTGAAACCCTTACTCTAATTTTTCCTTCTTTCTTCTTCCCATTGATTTGGAGCTCTGAAAGGATATTTCAAACACAAGCACCTGTTCTGCTTTTTTCCTTTCACACAGTGGATCCCTTCCCTCCTCCTCTGTCTCCTCCTTATTCCCCCTTTTACAAATTTAACAAAGAAATCCCCTTCACTCTTTGAGGACAGTTCTGTGTCTGCAGGGAACTGTAACAACTTGGTTAATTTAACCCTTTAAAAAATGATGATTTGGCATGAAGTTCCAGCACATCAACTGCAAGGAGAGCAGGCATAATAATCAAATAGCCCAGGAAAAAACAGAAAACTCTAATTTTTGACAAAGAACCTAGTTTGTCTTTAAAATAGAGGGAGAGATGAATATGGCAAATGCTCCTGAAATGTTATTTCCACATAGGGAGATTTTCTTAACTTTGCTGTCTCTGGAGGGGACTTGAACATCAAGATCACAGAGTCTGATATCAGTTGCAGCAAGGCATGTGCAACCCTTGGGCCTCAAATCTTAATTATATCTGCAACTGTTTACAGCTTATAATTATTGATGTTAATTTACTGAGGGAAGTTACACTTCTCGCCTCAAGTTATATTTTTGGCATGTTAATCCATTTGCACACAGACTATTGCATCTGATTGTGCAGACTGAAATTAAAGCATATTTTTCATTTTCATTTCATTGGATTTTACCATGTTCTATATGATTTTAAAAAGCAAAAGTAATTTGACTGTTTCTAGTAATATTATTTATATTATTTAAATAAAGCTCAGCTTCCCAGTGCCCAAGAACAGGAGGATGTCAGGGGCTGTGAAGGACAGCAGAGCAACCTGCATTTTTCTAAGATCTTTGCAGTCCTTAAAGCAGTGGAATTATGACCATCTGACAGCAAAACCAAATCATGAAGTTAGTATTGCTGAGCTTTATTGCTCAAGAGCTATGTCCTGCCAATACTTGCTGCCACACAAGGTTTAGCTCTCTCAGTGTAAACTGGAACACTTACAGAAGTTTTAATGAAATCAGTATTAATTCCTTGTAGGCCATAGCTTTGTGATACCTCAATTTGAGATATTCTGACCAACCACCATCATTAAAATCAGTGCTTTGGGGCCAGAATTTTATTTGTTCCTGCTTTTTCATCATCCTGGGCCAAACCCTTTCTCTGTTCCTGTCTCCAGGTAGCATGGCAGAGGAATTTGTACAACTATAACAGGAGGGAGCAATATTCTTCCAGAAGGAGTTCTAACTCATCAGGTTCTCTGGGAGTCCATGATGTGTCTGAGCTGCCTCAGCCAGTCCCACATGTCCATCCAGGGTGAAGAACAATATTCCTGATGGTTCTCTCCTACCAAACACTCCCCAGGAGAAACCCCCCCTCACACAGCTCATCCTGTTCTATCACAGCAATTCTCTGCAGTAACTCAGGCTATCAGGAAGAATGATAATGTTCATAAACCAAGGTATTGAATACAAGTCAAAGGGAATATTCTTGTCATACAGAAGCACAAATTTATTGCACACTCCTCTTATCAGGTAATTCTAAGTTGATGTGATAGAAATGCAAGGTACAGGAGAGGGCAGACAACGATAGGGAGATGTTGGATTTTTTTATCTTGTCTAGAGGATTAGAAAATCTGAGTGCTAAGAGGTTTTTTATCTGGCAATACTCACAACTGAAGGCATAAGATATCTCTAGAGTAGGCAAAGCAAAGCTATTCTTAAGAATATGGCACTGGGGATGTCCTACAGCAGAGATGTTTCACAGTGGGCTGACTGGGAGACAAGGCATTAAAAAACCACCCCACTTTGAATCATAGTTATTGGAACAGCAAATTAATTTATTCTGTGCACCCTTTTTTTCTTTTCATCGCTACAAAGCCACTGGGAAGGTTTCATCAACATGAAATTCTTCTTACTAAATTTTTTAAACCCTGGTTTTCCTTGCTAGGGAAATTCTGGTTGTTGCAGTCAGTGCATCCAGAATAATCCCTAACATGGAGGCACAGATGGAGACATATGTCTACATTGCATCAGCTTCATCTATATTACATCTCTCAACACTGCAGGAACAGTTTATCCCATAATATACACTTGGCACTTGTGAAGCAGCAGTTTTGTCATTCCCAGGTGTTGGTGAACTGAGGCCCTCTGAGGTGGGGATTTTGTGTGTCACTTAGGTGTAAACCAAGGCATAAACCAGTTCCATGATTCAACCTGTAGTCATTAGGAAGGACTGGAAGGGAATCCAGGACTCTGGACTGTTGTGCTTTTATCTTTTCTACTAGGAATATGAACAGGCCTATGGAAGAGGAGAAGGAAGGGGAACATAGAGGAGTGTAGCCTGAAAAAATGGTAACAAATGTGGATTTCCATGACATTCAGCACTATCCAGAACTTCCTAATGGGACTGTTACCACTGACTCCAGCAGAAAAACATTTGGCTCAGTGGTGAGTGATTTTGAAAATGCTGCTTTGACATTTTAGGCCTGAAACCAGACATTTTCCCTGACATTATGAAACACAGCGAGGTAATATTACAAATAAGTGTAAAAAATAAATCCAACTTGGAAAACATAAATGACCTTTCAAAGCCTGAAATCATGTAATAATAACTGGCCTGACCCATTCTGAGGTTTTATTGTTTGAGCTTCACTTATGTTTCTGCCTTTCTCCCTTGGATAAAGTGAACAGTTGGGGACTGAAATCCCAGAACAAGTGCATGCCTATTTACCAACAAAATGAAAAAGGTCTGGAAAGAGTTCCAAATATCTAATCTGCTGGGGGGATGGACAGCATACAAAGGAAAGAGCCCAAACCTTCTCACCCTGCTTCCTCCAGGGTTTGCCTCTATTGTTTGCTTCAGACAGCCCATTTCTAATGAATCCAATAATCAGCTGGAACTTGAACCTGCTCTGCCATCTCTCACTGTTCTTTCAGTTCCAGGAAAGCTGAAGCAAATGATATTTTTCTTGCCTAGCAATAAAAAAGCCATAATAATACTGATGTGTACATCTGGTTCCAAAACCAGTTTTGGGGCTTCAGTCAAAACAGAGATGAAATTTAATACACATAATGTTCAATGTTTTGGGAACACATAATGTTTTTCCTTGGTTGGTTTTTCAAATCTTTTTCTTCTAAGAGCTTTTCTGTCTTGACTTACTCTGTTATGTCTCTAACATCTCATCCTTGACAGTTTCCCCGGGCTGCTCCCACATTTCCCAGATGTTTGGATGGACAAGTAAGACCATCCTGGTTCAGACTGCTGACACAGAATATTCTTGTTGAGGCCAACAGGTCTGACCTGCTCTCCAGCCTGAAATGGTTGTACCCAGTTCCACAGTTCCATCTCCTTTCCCCTCCATGGAGACCCTCAGGGTCTCCTCCTGTCTCAGTTGCCAACTTCTGTTAAGTTTGTTGGAATTCCGTGTGTTTGAAAACTCTTTGGTCAATTTTCCTTGATAATGGCAAACAGATGAATAAATTAATTGGAGAGGACAGATGCTGACAGACAGAAAGGCAGAAAGGCAGACAGCCTCATTTCCTTAGGAAACAAGGCTGAAAAATGAACACACTCCCCAGAGGCTTGGGCAGCAGTGACTTAGGTACAGTTGCACAGAGCTACCTTTAATTGAATACTGTTGGATTATTATGTTCCATTTTTCCTCTTGTCCTGACCTGCTCGTTGAGTAAATAGAGCCATCTGCCAAAGCAATGGCTCCTGGATTAGAGAAGTGCACCTTCCCCTGGGACAGCAAAGTAGGCCAGCAATTCACCAGGGCTTTCTGCAGCTCAAATTATTATTCAGGTTTCCACACTGCAGGAGCAGGAGATCTGTATCTAGCTGAATAATCTGGCAGGAAATGTAGCTAAATCACAAAAACATACTGCCTGGGAACCGTAGGTATCTTATAGAGAGAGTTAAAGTGACATTTTCAGATAAAAGTTTGTCATTCCCTTTCCCAGCTCCAAACTGTTTTTTAGTCACTGAATGCACTTCTCACCTTAGAACAAAGTGTTTGCAGTGGATCCTTGGCCAAACAGAGAATTTACAAGTCCTTAGCCATAGGCAGCCAAACTGTACCCTGACTGTTGTTTGAACTCTAGATGAACAGGAAAGCAGTTGTTTATAATGGGAACACATGGTGTGGTTTTTTCTTCTTCATTTTTGTCAATAAAAACTAATATTATTTTTACAAGTAGTCCTACAAGCAGAACAGTTTAGATTCCTCCAACTACTGTCTTTAACGAAGAGAGTTTGTATTTCCAAGGACAAGCATTTTTATAGCGAAACAGAAAGAGCTTTCCTAGAATATATATTTTCATGGTTGGAAGTTTCTTGTTAAAAGTGGGTTTTTTTCTATAATCTCTGCTGGTAAATGTGGTTTGGTTTTTTGGCAAAGACAGGGAAGGACTGAAGTCTGTTCACAACCTCCAGGCATTCCTGTGATGATCTAGAGAGCTCAGAGCAAAAGGCAAAACCAGTCTTAATCCAGTTTGGGAGAGAAGAGGGTGTTGCACAATTAAGCAGCCACATCTCAGACAGGTTTGTGCCAGCAGGAGAGATAAGGCAATGCCTCCCTGCCCAGGAAATCCACACCTCAGAAGACATTGCTGACAAACCAACTTCCCAACTCTATTTCACCTCTGAGACAAACCTACTGAAAATAACAGATTAAGATTCAGGTTTAAATAAAATTTTAAATAAAGATCCAGTCTGCCAACCCGTATCACTCTCCCTTTTTCACTTAAAGAAGCTATTCTTCAGCAAAAAAATTAAACTTTTTTTTTTCCTCCTCAGAGAAATACTCCTTTGGCATCCTGAGCACCCTGTGTTCTCCTACAATCATGTCAGACTGTGGGAGGCTGGCAGAGGAGAGCAAGGAGTGCTAATCCCCCTGGATCCCACACAAACCAGCCCTGCAGACTCATCTCTGCCTTTTAAGAACAGCACATCCTTGACGGATGTTATTGATGCCTCCACAGGGACTGTCTGGGCACCTTCTCCCCGCACAATGATCTTGTCACATTATTACAGGATGCTGTGGGAGCATCTGGGAGATTATCCCAACTCCCTGCTTGGATGGACTCTCTGCCCACGTGCAGGGGAGGTTCATACCCCGAGCACTCAGCCAGAGCTGGAGGTGTTTGCATCATTTGCTGTCTCTGGCGTGCTTTGGGCAGCCAGGTGAATTCTCCAGCACGGAGCCTTCGGGGTGCTGCAGCCTCACAGCAAGGCTGGAAAAGCTCAGGTACCCATTTCTGGAAGCCACAATTCAGGAGGACTTGAATGAATCAGTTCTGCTAAACCAGTACAAAGGAGCTATGAGGCACCATTAAATCAATGTAAACTTAGATTATATCAATTTAAATGCAATTCATTGGGAAAAAATCAAAACCAATCTAAAATAATCCTTTGCTAAAGCACAGTAAGAGTGGCTTTCTTTAAAATCATTTAACTAAATCCACTTGAAAACTAATTTAAGGTATGGTTCTGACATATGTAGGAAAAAACCTGCTGTGAACATCACAAACAGCTACTGAGGGCTTACATCAGGGCTCTGAAGAGAGATGCTTCTGAAAATTAGATGTGTTCAGAAAAGCTTCATATTCTGTAGGGTTTTTTCATCCCTGATGCAAAAAGGATCACTTTAAGATTATCCAGACCAAATCCACTAGTTTCCAACTGTTTATACAAAGTTTGAGAAAAAATTTTGTTCAGTGATTTTTTCAAGACTCCATGGGCATTTTGGTTAAAACAAAATAAATTTTTTAAACAGTGAAGCAGCATTTTTTAGTTCAACAGCAAAGCAAGGACATCAAGAAATGAGCCTCTCAAGCAGAATGAGACATGAGTCATCAAGCCACTATTTCAAAAGTGAGGGAGCTTCCCACCTCCATGCTCCCACCTGCCCTCAGGACACTCAGAGAAATGAGGAAAACTGTGGCAAGAACATCCAGAAACAAACCATTTAGGCAGCAAAGTCTGAAGCTGTAATGAACATAAATATGAAAAGTTTCTTGAACATGAGGAGCTTTTTATCTTTCTTGTCTGAGTCGGCAAAGCACCTAATGGTGTGTGAGAAAAGCAAAGCCAGGCAATTATTCTCCTCTGTTCTGCAATATGTGAAAAAGGATGTGGGGAAACATCATGTTTGCAAGTATTGTGCTGTAAGGTCTGGAAATCCAGGTCCTCCCAGCCCAGACAGACATGAATTGACAAGCACTGGCCATTCCCAGAGCACATGTCAGGTTCAGAGAGCCCTTTCCTCAGAGAAGTGCCCCAGTTTTCCAGGCACACACGCAAACCGGGTCTTGATCCTTGACAACACAACAAGCAAGCACATAAGGAACCTTGAAATGCTGATTTTTCCTCTTTCTGGCTGCTGGACTGGAAGGCCAGTTAAGAAAAGTCATAGAAAACATTTCAGAATCAGGTTCTCTGAATCACATATCGGGATCTTTGGTGTGATGACAAGTAAACCAAAAGATCCCAGTCTACCAGAAAATCAGCCTACAATAATATTGCCAAGTCTTACAAGAGCAACTTACTAAAAAATCAGATTGACTTATGTGAGAGTGCCAATAGCTGCTCTGGATAATGTTAACTTGTTGGATTTGGTTTTTGATTGGCATAAATTGTCAGACTTCATTCTTTATCAATCCAGAATTATAGTCCAGTTCTCTAAGGCACACAGGGAGATACCAAAATAAAAATAGAGCCCCTCCCCATTATATAAAAAGAATTAGAGAAAATAAATTATTTTTTCTGTTAAGTCCTTTAACCCATTCTGGCTAGATTAGGAAGTAAAAATACTAATTCTAATGAGATACAATGTCAGTGTTTTGCAGTTAGTAAAGCTAAATTTAAACGTTAAGATTTTCAGCTAAGAAATTTCCAATTAGTTTAACCTCTCAGTTTCCTCAGGATCTGTTTTCATAGTACCCAGGACTACCTTATCTCTCTAGCCATATTCAGGGTATGTTATTTTACACTTACCTCATCCTAACCAGGTAATTATCTTGCACATCTTATTTCTGAGAAATAATTAAATAAAATATTTGCTTCCCACTAACCCACCCACTCAGATGCAATGTCTTCTCATGCTTTGCTTGATAGGGCACATGTGGTCCTTTCAAACAGGCTGATTTGACATCTCAAAGAGATTAAAAGTCATATCAAAAAGCTATCTGTTGAGTGACAACATAAGTACTTATTTAATAAGTATATTAAATACATATGCATGGCGATACACTGTACATGCAAGGTTTTAAATATATACCCTAGCTAACTGCCATATGGATATGTTGTTGTGGAAAAAAATATTTATAAAATGTTTTTTCCAAATGTTTAATCTACAGCAGATGCGCCTTGCATTCATCTGTTTGGCTTGGCATTCACTACAGGGAGATCTTATTAATCATACAGACCTCCTGTAGTAGAGGAAACAGAGGCTATTATGGGATTCATCTGTTTATGACTAAACAGAAAAAAGGATCTTCATCAAATGAGAGATCCCTTTCTGAAATGTAGAGGGTTGTGAGGAAGCCACATGCTGCCTCTCATCTCCCAGCATTGTACCCTTACTCCTCCTCTTTGTGTTGCAACAACAAAGCAGAACTGCCTGTGTGGGTCTGGGGCAGAACAGAGCAGCAGGAGCTGCTCTGGGGATGGACCTGGAGACCTCCAGATTTCATTTGCTCCCTTTCCATACTAAGATTGTGGAAGTTTTTTCTCCTGACCTGTTTGGAAAAATACATTGGGTTTCCATGGAAGGTGCTTCAAAGTCTCATCTTACTCTCCACACCTCCCGTACCTATCCCTCCCCCCCAGCACTGCTTCACAAGGCAAGTCAGTGCCAGCACTTACAACAAAAATCTTTTGACTTCACAGCAGCCCGTGACTTTATTACTCTTCAGTTGTTGTGACAAAGGGAGTAGCTGTAGGTGACCTTCTGAACTGGGCAGGGAAGAAGCAGAGAAGCCAGTGAGGAAAAAGAATGAATCAGGTTCTACTGAGTGGAGAAGGTCAAGTACCCCGAGCACCTCGGCTGAATGGACACCAAACAGAGGCAGCAGATCCCAGGCCCTTCAGGGGCCTGCTTGGAAACAGGGAAATTTCTTAAGCCCACTTTCTGCTTGCCATATTTCATAAGTAAATCGTGGGTCTTTACAACAACAGACACAATTCACAATTTCTTTTCCTTTTAAACTTTACTGCTTTGCAGACATGTTGTTAGAATTAAATATCTTAATTACAACAAATCCCATATCTAATAAATTTGTCCCTATTTTCCAGAGGTACACTGACAGATCACCATCTCAGTTTGTCTGCTCAGCCATTTGACGACCAAATTATTCCAGCTCACAAGTGTGTGTACACCTGGAACATCATCACAAAATTGGAAATAAAATGTATTCAGGGATGAAACACTTAGCTAATTGATTTCCAACAACAGTCTCCAAGTCATTAAATGAACTGTGGTAGTTTTCATCTTTCTCTTTCGAGTATGATTAGCATTACCCTATTCTTAAACAAAGTGCAACAGTTTTGCTCAGCACAGGATTTGACTATAATAGAAGTATTTTGAAAATTATGTTTCTTTAATTTCTAGTACAAGATTTCTTGTCCTATTTTGATAATTGACCATGAAAGTCATGTTATGAATTTTGTTTCATCACTGGATAAAAACGTGGCCTGTAAGGATGACTCATGCTCACATCAGTTCTTCAGAAGGAAAAAGCTCCTAAAGGACAAGGGGTCCTTACACCTGTTCTGGTGATTTAGAAATAGAGGTTGGGCTTGCAAAGGCTTGGGAGCTCTAAGGGGTCCAACACCTCTGGTGCACAGCTTAATATCTGCAAGTGAGTGTGATTAGAAACTGTATTTGGGGTCACAGCCAAATGACCAGCTACTCCATTTTCCTCCCTCATTTTCGTTATCATAAGGTTATTATCCCTTTAAAGATCAGTCCAATAAAACAACTCTGCACAGTTCAGCCCAGCTCCACATGCACCCTCTGTGCTCTGACTTACAGAGCCCATTGTTATCACTCTGTTATCACTGTTATCACACTGCTGTCACCAGCTCCTGTGTTTGGCCCCAGATGTTCACTCAGTGACTTCCACATGAACAAACTTTCTGACCCCAATACAAAATTTGGCCAATTCACAAGTCTACACCAGAGCATATCTCTAAAAAGGATAATCCTAAACCTCTTTTGATACAAAACCCAGAGAGTTTTTATCAGCAATCCTTGTACAGTAAGGAAGCATGTCAAGTAACATGCCAAGAGCAGGTGAGTCGCCCTGTACAGACACTGACAGGTCAAAGTCAATTTAGTGTTGCAATGTGCACATCTCTTAGACTCGTGTCAGAACAATTCTTTCCCAGAATCCTTTTGGATGTGAGTGAAAACTCTAATGAGGCTGTTAGAAGACGGACTCATCAACAGAAATTGTCATGACATGCCAGCTGTCATTCCTAAGATGCTCGACCTGTTCAAGATGGAAATTAGAGCTTCCACAGTAGCATTAGCTTTTCCAGATATTTACCCTAGGCTCAGTTTGAACTGAAGTTGGAATATTTGGGTGACTCAGGTCACCCTCATGTAACCCCCCTCAATCTCAGACTCACACAACACCTACACTATCAGACAGATAATAAATGTTTATATCTGTTTTATACAAAAGCATTCAAACAGACAAGTTCTTTGAAATGCTACAGGTTCTCACAAGTGCCAGCCTCAGAAACAGGATTAAACCAAGGTTCTGATGCTACTTCCCACTTCCCTACTGTTCTTGTGGATATGTTTTTCTCCATATACATGAAATATCATGAAGGCACTGTCTGAACACGAGGCTTTTTTTCTTGACAGTTCATCATTCTTTGTGGGAAAAAAAATGGCTAAGGGAGGTTTAGAAGTCATTTTCTCAGTCACACTGGAGGGCACTGAATGAGAATTTAATTGTTCTTCTCCTGGCGTCCTGTAGCCACTGGATCTTCCTCAATTTCAGTGACCAAGGGTTAAACCTGTCTCCTGGTTCCCAGCCCTGTGCCCTATAACTTAAACCTGCTTGGAAAGTTTCCTTAGAAAAGAACTTGTATCAATTTTTGGATCCAAGTTCACAGGCAAAATAGTGTACGAGAAGTGGAATCTTATCCCAAAGCATGCCTGGTTTTAAATCTGACTGTTGTACATAACATCCTGTAATCCACAGCTCTGTGTTATCAAATGTGGAAGTCAGGGGTGAGTGAAGTCTTGAAAAACATTACATTGCAAAGAAATAAATTTAAAACCTTTCCTTAATGTTGACAGCATCTGCTGAGATCCAGAATGTCCTGAGCACTTCTACAGACACAAATAAAAGCAGAACTAGAGGCAAAGCATTCCCATGCTTTAGTATCTGATTCCAGATGGATTTGTACCATTCACAAGGTTAAAGTGAAAGCACCCATAGAAGGACCCACAAAAGCAGCCATGTGAAGGGAATGGGCTTTGTATCCCCAAAGTTTTCACTCCTTCTGGAAGGATTTTCTGGTTAACACACTGTTGTCTGAATGCTAAGCCAAAACCAGCACAAGTAATCATTTGCATTTCTGAATTATTATGGTTTGTTTTAAAATACATCATATATGGGCCAAACACCCCATAAATGCAGCTCAGTGCTTTAAACTGAGCTCAGTGAACTTGCACCAGTTTATATTATCAGAGCAGCTGTCCCACTGAATCCAGATTTCCCTGCTCCATTTTCTTGCTTTAAACCCTAATCTGCCTCTCTCCCAATATTAACTAGATCAAATCAGCTTAATTTGCTGGTAATGTTAATTCAAGTTCATGCAGCATCTTCTTTTTAAACTGGGTACAATATTTTACAGTATCTTAAAAATGCCTCAGCTTAACAAACTGAGGGAAGAATTCTTTAAAAATAATCAAGGGACGACTCTTGAATCCAGATTGCAGCATTACCCAAAGAACATCTGCACAAAATCCTCCTTCAAGGCAAGTGCTTGCACGACAAGCAATTCACCAACAAAAGAATTCCAATAGTATTTGAAATCCCTTTCTGGCTTCTACAGTGGAAATCTGCATTCTGCTCTACACACGAGAGCTCCGAGCCCAGACAGTTGTGTTCCACTGGGCAAGCACTGATCCTGCTCCCTGCCCTTTCCACATGCTCTGTCCCTCTGTGGAGCATCTCTGTCTCTACCTGCCATCCCTGTCACCTGGCTGGGACACACAAATGCTGTTCCAGTGCATGAATGAGCCTGGATACCCTTGCAAGCACCATCCTTTCAGGTTCATTTCCTGAAACACGTTAATAGCTTTTTTCAGACACTTGATATACACATTTCACTGAAGATGGTTAAAACCAACACCCATATTTAGACCACTTGTGTCTTTTCTAATTTGTTCACACTCATGTATTGTAACCCTATATATCATATACAGCATTTAATGCCACATTTTGAACTGCAGGAAG
Organism: Urocynchramus pylzowi; assembly: GCA_013397555.1. Classification (NCBI taxonomy): domain Eukaryota; kingdom Metazoa; phylum Chordata; class Aves; order Passeriformes; family Fringillidae; genus Urocynchramus; species Urocynchramus pylzowi. Next base: position 201,227 of record VZRH01002494.1, read on the forward strand.
CAAATCAGCTTCAGCTCTGTTTTTCATGGTTCAGACATGTCTGAAATATAATGAGAGCAGGGATTTGTCTGCCCTGATTTAATTACTACAATCCAGATAACTCTGTCAATCAATTTTTCTCCTTGTGACTCCTGGCAGGGTGAAAAATGCCTTCATTATGAGGACTGATCATTAGTGGATGTGAAGTTGAGAAGATGATGAAGATGGGTTGTTGGCTCTGGCAGAGAATTGACCCATCAGTGTCATTAAGTGAACTCTGGCAAGCCCAGCAATTCCCATGGGGTAAATCATTGAATTCCTCAGGAGCAAAGGTCTGTGTCTGTCTACACCAAAGCACTTTGAAAAGTACACACATGCAGTTTGCAGCAATCTGATGGATAACCAAACAATTACACAGGCAATAACTGATTCGTCCTTCCCTTTCCACCACAGAAACAACTTTTAAGGTACCATATTTTAGATTCCATTTTATGTGACAGTTTAAATAACACCCAGTTACATCCATTGCCCTTTCAACTCCACATAACAAAAGTTCAGCTCAGAGCTGCATCAATGTCCCAAAGCCCAAATGCTCTGTTTCCTACATAAATTACAAATCTAAATCCATTTCCTTGTAAATACTGAAGGACAAGACCCAGCCACTCCAAGCACTATATTAGGGTGGATTTTTAATCAGTGTTTTTCATCCAGCAGTAAAGACAGTACTAGAAACACCTCACATTTACAACAGCCCTGAGTTATAAGTAATTCAATGACAAATGAGCATTATCTGCTCAATGTTTTTTCTAAATTATACTTTAATTGCAAAAGCTAATTTCACATAATTGACTAATTAATCATTAATAAAATAAAAATAAGATAGATGCAATGATCACAATGCCAAAAAATTACTAACAGAGCTACCCACACAGAGAAAATTCTACTGCAATCAAGGACATACCCAAGAGACCTACAGACAACTCTGGTGACCAAACTAGGAACCAGTGTGGGTGTGAAGGCTACAGGCACAAAGCTGCTTTCAGAATAAGAGGTGAGGCACATCCTGAGGGGATCCTGGCCTGGCTGTGTGTTCAGACCCAAATGTACCTTGGTCCAGCTCTGCAGCTGCAGTTTTGAGACTGCAGGGTTGTGCAGTCACCAGATCAGCTCCCCTGGCTGTGTTAAACAAACTGATGCCCTCCACAGCAGCATCTGTCTGACCCTGAGAGCTGTCCCAGCCAAACAGCCCTGCTCTGTATTTCCTCTGGAGGACTACAAATATTAACAGAGCTGACTTGCAAGGACTTGGATTTCTAGCACAGGCTCCAAATTCTGGTTTGAAGGGAATTGAATTTAAACATGTAGGTGTGCAAGCAGGGCAAGGTGAAACATGCAAACAACCTTTGGGTACAGAAGGGAACACAGCTTTGGGTATTTCTGTTATTGAAGTTATTGAATCAGGTCTTAAAACTGAGAAAGAAGGGAAGGTGTTACTTTGATGGGAAAGGTGCTGGCTGAGCTAATTGATTCAGCAGTGAGACTGGAGCAGCTTTTTAGTGCTGTGAGTCAGAAGATCTCAGCATTAACTGCACTAAATAGTTGGAACTTTTCCTCCAGCTTACAAAATCTCTGAAGTATTTTTCCATCTTGATGCCTGGGATGTGTTTAACCACTGAGAAGGCTCTCAGGCACTGCTGTGACACTGACATTGCTCAGGGTCTCGTTATTTCCTAGCCCACAGCTCTGAGAACAGAGCATTATTAGCTCCTGGACAGGCACTATTCAAAAGAAATTCTCTTTTCACTGCAGAGGGTCACAGCTGGAACCATAGAGGGTCTCCTCTAATTCACACAAAGGGCTATCCAGGACATGCTGGCCAGACTAATTATTGATAGTGTTTGCTGAAATAGTGAGGCAACTCGTATCAATGAGGCATCCAGGGCCTTAGTAAATCCCAATGTAAGAAAAAAGTGCTTTCCCAAATATTGTCAAAGCATAATAAAAAAGAAGGAAGGGAGAGAAAAAGCAGGACTATGGAACAGTTAAATCTTCATTTTGTCATTTCACGTAAATCTTCAGTGTGACAGGAACTGGGATTTCCACAGCAGCACTGAACAAACAGTGCTCAGAGCTTTCTGTGGCAAAAACCCTCCTAACAGGGAATTCTCCTTCACTCCTGACCACTCCTGCCATGTAAGAGGGCAGGGTGGAAAATTACTTTAAAAAGTCAAATTTCATTTTTCTTCCCTTCTCCCTTAACTAATGTGGGTTTCTTAACTGATTTTCTTCACACTTTCCAAAGCAAGTGGCATTTTGGCTGAAGGTAGGTATAATAGACTTGGTCCCAAAATATTTTTTTCCAGAAAGCTAAAAAAGCATGGAAATATTCCTTCCCTAACTGAGCCTGATATTTGGCCCCATGACCTATGCCACTTCCAGCTGTCCACTCTGCACCTTTCTGCAGGTAAAATATTCGAGAAAAAATAACCTGACAGTGAAATGAAAAACAGTTCAAAACTTAAATTCCAAAGGGAACTAATCCTAAAATCTGAACATGGAGCTGTGACTCTTAGGCCCAGGCTCCACAAGCAGTTGCATGGAAATCACCAAGGCATTTAGGCTCAGCACCCCAAGGGACTTACACAACACAAAATTTGGGAGAATGTTGACAAAACCAGGAGTGGGGAGTAACTACATAGAGGTGTGATACTTTGTGGAATGTGTGAAAGAGATAAAAACTGGCCAAATTGACCATTCCTGGGATTCAATTAAGACAACAGGAGCCTTCTCTATTTCTGCCTGCTTAAATAGCTTGGATATCCAAATGTGTGGCTGCAATTTGAGGTGGCGTGCTTAAAAGCTGTTCCCTAAATCATTCATGAGCTGGAAAGATCAGAACCAAGAGATTCTTAAAGCAAGCCAGTAATCTTCAGTAATCATGAAAACTACATATAATTCAATATATTTACATTAAACAAGTCAACCAAGACAGAGCCATTGAGCTCAGAGCACGTGGTGATACTTCAGGAAGCAGTTGTGATGGTGGCTCACATTTAGCCACGGTGTCATTCCACCCATTTCAGTGAAGTTACAGTGGTGATGAACACAGCCCATTTCTGAAGGCACAAAGCCAGTAAGTAGTCTGCAGTGGGATTCTGATAAATGCTGCCATCTGCAAAATGTTATATCAAATGCAGGGCAGAAACAGATGGAAAAGCTTTTCAATCCAGAGTACCAACTTAAAATAAACATCCTTAAATGTATCTGTTCCTTCAACGGGTATTGAAGAACAGGCAAAAATAAATGAATGAAATGAAGGAGGCTTATAAATTCTTTTTTTCACAGTGACCAAAGTAAAACCTCTTGAGCTCACATAAATCTTCCACATGCAGGGATCAAAAGCTTCTTGTTTTCAGGACAAAATGAGCATGTAAGTCATAATGGTTCCTGAAGATAAAAACCACATGTGTGCCCATTCTGGTTTGTTCTGATGAGAACCCCGATTTCCACCCAGTCATCTTCACCTCAGCTCTTTCAAATACCCAAATTGTTACCATCCTCTTTACAGTGGCTGCAAAATTTCCCTCCTGAGCCATCACCGAGATCTCCTGCATGGTCAGGGTTGGCCATTAAGCACTACAAGGCCTCCTTCTTTCCATCAGGATACCCCAAATATGCTGCTTCTATAAACCAGGAGTCCAGGTTTGAACAGCAGAGCTTCTGTTGGTCACTGCAGATATCAGCTCCTAAGCATGGGAAATAGCAGAAGATCCAAGGCTCAGTTCAGCAGGCTCTTTGAATAAGAGCAGGGAAGAAATATGCTGCCAAATGAGAAATGGCTCTGCTTTTTTCTTTGTCAAATGCTAAGGGAAGACTTTGTGTACATAGATTGGAGTCAGCTTTGAGCCAAGGAGAGCAAACAAGCAAATATCAACTATCCCTGGTTTCCAAAACAAAATTTGAGTTTGGTTGCCCTTCATTGTAAGACACCTTTTTGCCTATAAAGTCAGGATCATTTTGTTTAAGAGCTGCACGTCTCAGAATGCAAAATAAATGGCTACAGTCACAATGCTGAAAGGATTGACTTGGAAAATTGCAAATTGAATGAGGAGAATTACTTTGGCTAGACACACACGTCATTAAGAATTATTGGCACAGGGGCTTCAACAGCTCTGGATGCCTGAATGAGAGAATTTCAAGCTTAGAGGAGACAGATTTAAAAGGCTTTAAGATAGACTAAATACACTGCAGATTGCTTTATCTGGCAAATCAGTGTGCCATGGAAACATGCAACACACAATGAAACATATGTAACCAAGCCTAATTTTATGGAAACATTTAGGAAGGTAGTTTGGACATGCTTTCAAAGAGGTGGAACTGAGCTGAAGAACAGATGTGGTTTTTTACCTAGCAAATTGTATCCTCAGGATTTAGGAGATAATGAACTGGTGGTTGGCATTTGAGTCAGCAAGTCTTAAACCCTCCCAAAAGAAAATAGGATGTTTTTCTCCTCAGCCCTCTCCAGCAACTTTCTCCCTGTGCCATTTGCAAAAAATAAATCTCAGGAAAATCTTCATTCAGTGTAAAATTGGTGTCTCTCCAGAGCAGTGATCTGTGCTGATTTGAACCAGCTGAGGGTCTGGTTCCTGCTTTTCTGAAATAACCTTGAAGCTTTTATTATTACAGCTGTATTTTGGAACTATCTTTGTGCTGGTGTTGTTCAGGCAGGACAGTGGGACAGCCCAGAGAAACTGGGGTGTAATGGAACTGCACTGAAATAAACTGGAAACTATTTTCAAATTATGACCCAGAGGTATCCAGACCAATCCCTGAATCAATGAACTCACACCTGAGAAGCAAGAAAGAAAGCAGAGACAGCCTCAGTGAGTATCTCCAGCAGTTTACCCTTTTGTGTTGTCTCTCCTCATGATCAGTACTTTTCCTTCTCTGCAGATTCTGGCATAAATAGGAGTGACTTCACAGAAACCTCTGGCAACATCTGCAGTTACATGAAATGTGAATCCAAGAGGCCAGGACAGAGAAGGAAAAGGAAGTGTGAGAGCTAAGGACAACAAGCAGGTTTGGGTAAGGAGCATTCTTGGAAGCTTCTCCTTCAGTTTCCCCGCAGACTCGCGTCCCAACAAGTCCCTGACTGCAGAACATCAGATCTCCTTCTGAAGTCACAATAGTGCCACTAACAGGCCTCAACTTTTTGAGCCCTCTCAGCTGCCCTTCTTAAAATACTCAAAACCATCTCCTTTTTTGTTTCCTGCATTCCTCCCCAACATCTAATAAACATCTCCAGCTCTCTGTCTTTCTCTGCAGGGCTAAACTTTTGATACACTGTCACACATCAGGGATATTCCTCTATGCTAGGAGTACTAATGGAAAAAACTGTCCTCTTGGAGGAAACTCATGTGGGCCAAATTTTGCTTTCTATTACACCACCATTACTCAAGCTTTTCCATCCTGAAACTGTTCCCTTCATCCTGGCATTTAATACGCTGCTTCCTTTTAAAAAATGTCAGCAGAAGGTGAGAATGGCCCCTTGGACAAGTGCTCATGAAAATCCACGGCAGCCAAGCATCTGCTCAGACTGAGAACTGTTGTGTATCTGCATTGCAAATGCAGAATAACGCATTTATTCTGCTGTAACTAAAAAACGGAAGCTGGTTCTGCAGATTCCTCCCACTCCTCCTGGTGCTTGTTTCCATCCATAACATTTTTTCCAGTAAGCACCTGCCTGACTCCTATTTAATACATCCACAGCTGCAGTTTCCATAGCTGCCTTTTAACAGCACAGTCCAAAATGAATCATTCTCTCTGTGAGGAAATTTCTCCAAAATGCTTTTTCTTTCTCATCTCTTCCTTAATCATTTCTGGATTCCCATTCTTTCTAGAAGGTATATGATTAAATTCCCATTAGAAGATGACACCACCCACTCAGAGTCAAATTGATTGTCATGGCACTAAGTTGTCTGGTCCTTGTTTTAGTAGCCAGGCTCTTCCAGCTCCCCACATTGCCATCTCTCATGAGCAATCACTGACAATTCTGCTACAGCTCCTTTATGGATAAAGTATATTCTGTCAAAAAATGCTTTGGATGAAGCCATGGTTTAACCTCAGCCAGCAAAAGCCCCACACAGCCCCTCACACAAGCACAAGCTGTGTTTTGTCAAGCTCCTTCAACTAGTATAGAATATTAATCCTGACAAGTATTTTAAAACATTCTGCAAACAAACCTCAATCTTTTCAAGAGGAAAAAGCACTGTATGGCAAGATTTCTTGTGTTGAAATTTATTTTTGCTATGTGAGATCATCAGCTCATCCTCAGCAGTTGTTATTTCTTCCCTATGTTTATGAGAAACCCAGCAATAATTGATCAGATCAGATGCTCAGGTGGAGGAATTCCTCCCTGTTCCCTTCAATCTCATGTTGCACCTTTCCATTCTCAGCTGGTCAGGAAACTTCTACATCACTTAAGCACACACAAATCTGTGGGGCTGGATGGGATCCACCCAGGGGAAGTGTGGGAGCTGGCAGGAATGTTCACAGAGCCACTCACAATCATTTATCAGCAGACCTGGCTAACTGAGGAGGTCCCAGTTGACTAGAACTGGTCAAGTGACCTTCACTGGAGGCATTTAAAAGTTCTGTAGATGTGGCACAGAATGTGCAGATGTGGTAGAAAAATGGTTTAGTTGTGAACCTGGCAATGGTTGCACTCAGTGATCTGAAAGGTCTTTTCCAACTGAACCAAATCCATTCTATTCTGTAAGGAACCAACACAAGATCTCAGGTGCAGGCAGGAAAACTTTCAGAACATGGTTTCACTCCACATTAGTGGTTTCAGAACATGGTTCTCTCTCCACATTAGTGAATAACCTGTGTTATTCTATGCAATGGGAGAGATTTGGAGAAGAAACCAGGCAAAAATGAACAAAAAATGAAGAGTTTAGCATGGAGATTTCTTCCAATCAGCTGTACCCATTTCTCACACATGCCACACATTTCCTTAGGAATGTCTGAAATTTCAGTGATGTGAAGTGTTCACTAGGGACACATGCTTGTCCAGAAAGGAAATCAGTACCACATTAATAAAACCCTCTTATTTATACCACTTATATCATACCATTGCCCAGCACTGGAAATTAGGGAAAAGAAGGAGCATACACAGGCAAAGAATTTGTCCAGTAATTAAAAATCCAGTCAGTAACTACAGCAAACTATCACCATGGTAATAAATCATTCATATAGATTTGCATCCAGGTGCCACTGTGGGGTATTTTTTTCCAGTCTTAAAAAGTTCCTTAAGGAGATTTATCAAGGACAGAGATTCCTCCTAATAGTTGTGCTTCCTGCACTGCAACCTTCTGGAGTGGCTGAACCAGAGATGAAGAGACAGCCCCCCAAGAGCATTTGTTTCTGGCTTCCCTTATGGAGGGATGGATGCCAATGGCAGGGATGGAAAGGTCATGGCTCCTCACAGAGCTTCCAGTAACACAGTTCTTTAGTGGGGAAAAAAGGCATGTTGAACCAAATGATGCTTCCCTATAAAAAAAAATCTGATTTCCCCAAAAACAATAAGACTTCATTAAAAGACATATGTCAGAAAAACCATAAATTATTCCATTTCAGAGCTGAAAAATATTAATATAAGCTATGGAAAAAGTGCTACAGTATTAATCTGAGTTTTAAGTGCTATATAAATACCATAGCTACTTCCAGCTACAATGGGTTTGATCCTTAAACCTGGAGGTAAAAGGTCACCACTCAGGGTATTACAGTTTCTAAAAAAATATTAGATCAGAAGTCAAAAATCAGAGATCCAGATACAACTACCCGCAACTGAAATCACATAAAAGCAAAAAAGAATGGCCAGGAGCAGGAAATCAGGAAGGTGATACTTGAAATCTCAGTCCCAATTGATGTAGATTCTAAAGTGCTCTTCCATATTGAAACAGCTAAAGTTGGGAATGCAAACAAAACCATTCTAGTAAAAATATTTCACATACTTAAAAGGATTGCCAAGTGAATTTACGGAACTTCACTTTCCAAGTCATTTTCTTAGGTATTTTCTTCCCCCAGCTGAAATAACAACAATGAGCTAGTCTCACTAGTCCTTTCCTGTAGCCTTCCCACAATAAAAGCAAATCAGCAGAAGAAACAACATGGAAAGAACAAGGCCATGGTCATCAGGATACTTTGAGGCTTCCTCTTGCTGAGCCGAAGACCTCACCTGGCTGTGCTTTATTCCCTCCAGAGGAATAGCAGAAATGAGAGGGAAGGGGTGGGGGAGAGAAGTGCAAGATTGTGAACTTCTGTTAAACGGCACAATCTGTTCTCCTGCACTGGGAGAGTGTCCCAGATCTCCCTTCCACCAGACCTTGACTCAACACGAGCCACCAGGACAGGCTGCCTCCCATTGTGCTCTGCCTTTTCAAAGCAAACACTGCTCATAACATGCATGTTTTAAAAAGGGTGTGCTCCCTTCACAGAAATGTTTTGGCACATGGATTTGGGCCAGAATCAACACAGATGAGTCTCCTGAGTTTTCTGCCTTAAGAATTGTCACACACATGGCAAATGCTGTCAATCTGCTCATGAACATCACTCCCTGCTCTCCCCTTGGGTGCCATGGTTATACCAGCACATAAATAGAGAGCACAGAGTGTCTCAAGTGGAAAGGGACCCATAAAGATCATTGTGTTCAACTCCCTGCTCCTCACAGAACCACCTACAACTAAGCCAGAGAGCAACCACCTGCTCAGTGAAAAACCTTTTCCTAATGTCCAACCTGAACTTTCCTGATGTAGTTTCAATCCATTTTCATGCACCCATGATTTAGATTTCAGCATTGAGCCCTTCTCTAGATTTGCCCAAAGTTTGAGGGAAAGGATTGTGTTCCATCACTGAATAGTGCATCATCAAAGAGAGCAGAAAATGAAAAAAACAAAGGGCAGAAAATGAAAGGTATTTGGAACAGACTGAAGCTACAGGAAGCCTTTTGGAAAACAGCGTTTTCCCCTTTAGTTTCTTTGGGCCTGCATTAAGATCAGCACTCCCAGAGCAGCAGATCTGTTTCAGTGGCTAGAGAGATACTTCCCCACAAGACAAGTGGGCACACAAAGTTACACACACAGCAGTAGCTGCATGGGAGAAATCAGAAACGTGAGAAGCAAATCAGGATAACAAAGAACACCTTCCCACAAGATTGGCCCTGGCCTGGTGACCATCTCTGTCTGCCAAAATATAAGCTCTTCTCATAAACAACTCTTTTTCTAGCTGGACCAGGCCAGGGTAAAGCTGCTGACAGCTCAGCTCTTTGTTCCTTTTGGGAGCAAAAGGTGCCTTGCATATTCACCAAATGAAGCCAGTGGATCCTGCAAGCAGCAAGATCTGTTGTGAATTGCAACCTGTAAAAATTTCTCCCTTAGGATAATGTCAAGTGCCAGTACAGCTCCATGACAATAATTCTGAAGATAGTGTGGCTCTTGCAGCCATGATGAATAAATAGTGGCAGCCCAAGAGCTCATGGTATTGATTTTTGTGATAAATCTGCCTTTGTGCTCTGTGCCTCACCCTGACAAAGATGTCTGCCAGCTTTTGCCAAGTCTGGATAGTGATTTTTCTGGAAGCAGCCACCTCAGATGAAGTCACTGCCAAACCACAATTAGCCAGAGGCATTGTCAGATTCTCAGCAGCTTTCTCTTAAAAGGGAGCACTTCAAAAGGAAACTGGCCAAAGAGGTAATCTCCACAACAATGGAAAAACACTCCCAGGAAGAGAAGTTCCCTGGCTTCTTCTACAAGCACATTGCTGAAGTAGCACCATGATCTTATTTCCAGTCACAATAAGCCCCTGCAGGCCTTTCTCCCAGATGAGGTGTTACCTCATCCTGCTTTGCTTCCACCCTCAGTGATGGCTGTCATGCCCAAGGAAACCAGAGGGGAGGATGCTGCTGCCAAACAACTTTCCCAGAGCTGCAGCCTTTGCCTAGAACTGTGTCCTGGAGCCCCTGGGATAGAACACAAGCCCTTCATTTATACACATCTTGGTGATTCAAAGCATTCCACACCTGCACAATGAAAATGAACTTTGCTTGTTATATCATCTTCTGTGGGTTTCTGGATGTCTATTCCCATTTCCTGATCTTGGGTTCCACTGATGCACATTAGGTACTGCGGAGGGCAGAAGGAAAAGCAAATGCAAACAAAGGAAGAGCTTTGTATACATCCCCAAAAGAGCAGACAGAAAAGGTCAGATAACACATATTAAAAACAAATAGATGGAAAAATAAACAGGATGCCTTGAAAATGGACCAGATGAGTCAAAAGGGACAGGAGGAATCTTAAAAAAAAAAAAAAAAGGTAATGAAAGGGAATGTAGGAGAACATGGCTAAGCAAGATAGCAAGATTGTTCCAACAGGAAACTCAGCTCCAGCAAAAAGCAGTAACACACCTCTACAGAGGAAAAAAACAGCTGCCCAGAAATAATATAGGGAAAACAAATAAGGCCATAAATTCACTCAGAGGTCCAAGATTCCTTAGAGGAGTGGTGGAGAAACATTCTATAAACCAAAGATGCTGTTTTCACAAATCCTGATCCAGGGCTGGGGGACTTGGGGATTTCTGTTTCTCACTATTTCTGTTTGTCTCCTCCATGTCCCAAGCCATCTGCATTGCCATATTTGTTTGACAAGGTGTGTATATACAGCAACCTCTCTGGGTCACTGAATACAAGGCAGAGCTGGTTTCCCATGAAACCTTTTACAAGAACTAGAAGATTTTAAGGAAATATGACAGCTTGAACAAAAATGTTGCTTTGTGTCAGAAATGGAGATAACTGAAGAAGCTGCAATCCCAAAGCTGAAATAACACTCCATTGGACTAAATCTCCCATTGTCCTGTCCCTGGTAAAACACACAGCCTGCTCTCTGCTCTGGGGCCTGTATCCATCGACCCGTCTCAGGGAATTTTAAAAGGCCTTGCTGTCATTTCCTATCGGAAAATAAATACACTTCAAGACCTCAGAATCTTTTGCTAAACAGAATGGTTGTTTTCCCTGTCCAAGAGCAATACTCTCCTCTCTGCTAAATTCTGTCCTGCTTTGGAACCCCACGGCTTGTTCTCTGCATGTTGATTTTAAACCAGCTTTCATGGGCAGCTGCAGTAAATAAAGCCCTCAGCTGGTTTTCCATTCCACAGGGGGTGGGAGGGCCAGGTCAGGTCCCACGCTGCAGAGATCCTGCTCCAGCAGAGCCAGGCCCTCGGAGCTGCCTGTGAACCCCTCAGATCTCAGCTGAGCTGCACGCTGCCACACCAGGCCTGAAAACTTCCATATGCCTGAGCTGGATTCTTGCCCTAAATTCATGACACACGTCAGCCAGGGCAGCTGATGAGAGTGTGATGAGGTGAAGGCACTGGGACAGAAGCAAGACATCTCCAACTCTGCTATAAACCAAAAGTGAGTGCTAGGTACTGCAGTAAAGTCAAGGGAAGAGAAGGGAGTCTGTATTATCAACAGAAAGCTGGAGTTTAATAAGTTAAACCTGTCAGAGTCTAACCATTATAGGGCCATGCTGGTAATCATGCTGAAGTGTATTTTAATGTTAACATCTGTATTGTTTGCACGTCTTTAACATAAAACTATAGTTCAGCTAGGGGTTTATGGCAGGATTGTTACTTTCTGATTGTTTTACTTAGTTTATTTGCAGGCTGCAAAACAGTAAACTCTTCCAAGAAAAAAATGTTATGACATTATGAAAAATCTCCATGCCTTTAAAAATGTATTTTATAAATGAGTAAAAGGCAAAAATGCAATATACCTAAGTAAAAGTAGAAGGTTAATGCTGGATGAAAGGCAGTAATTTTGCTCCATGTTGCACAAAGACTCACGCAGAGTTTGGAACATCCCAGACATGGAGTTACTGAGCTCATCCTTTTCTGCAAAAACCTGTTTTGTGAGGCAGTACCCAACAGGAAGGTCCAGTTGTAAGAACTCATGAGCTAACAATCTAACAAGACTCTGAGCTGAAAAATTTAAGCATTTAATATGAAGAAATATCCATGATCAAGCTGAGGTAATAATTTTTAAGTGATCTAAACTAGATATTGCCCATATTTGGTACATGGTGAAGTGACACACAACCAAAACCGAAACATGTCAACCCCAAAATCTAATAAAAATTTTATATTGCTTTTCATAAGAAGTGGATTTAAGGGCTCACAATGACCAAAAATGGAATTTCAGGAAAATGGAACGACAGAAATACACTGCTCTTTTCCTTTCCTATAGGCTTACATGGACCAAACTGGAAAACAGAACAGCCATAGCACACCAGGAATCAATGGTCTGAATCATGCTCTGAAATAATTCTGGAAAATGCCCCAGTCCAGACCAGTTAGCCTAAAAGGAGTAAATCTCTAGTGACTTCAATTAGTCCTCAAACAAGTTATTTGAATTAGCTGAGATACCAGTTATAAAGTGTCTGTCTTCATGCTATAAAAGCATCACCATTTCAAAATTCAGACAAGAATTGGAGATGTGAGCTCTGTAACTTTCTTTTCAATCTGCTTTGCTTGTGGTCTTGGGGACTAACCCACATAAATATGAATATAATTATATATTTAGAAATAGCAAAGAGAGTTCATTTGTCACAGAAATCTACAAAGAACAAGAAAGGGTTTTATAATCCAGTTTTGGATTTTGAATTGGATTCTTCATTGTCTGAAGTCTGTTAGTCATTATTCCCTGGGTGCAGTGCTTGAATTGACGTCTGCAAGGGTTTGTGTATGTATATGCCTCTAAGAAAACATTCTGAATAGTGAGATTCCCCAGGGAGTGCTGACACAAATAAAGGACACAACATATTTTATCTATTAGAAACACTTCAGGCTTTTAAGTAGTGCCAAAACCCACAATTAAATCAATATTAGACCCATAAGAAGAGATGATTCAGAAAAGTTCTTCCCAGTAATGCACAGGTGGGTATTTGCATTGTGGGAACAAGCCAAATGGAAATTATTTTAACTCTGAACATGCAGAATATTTCCTGGGATTGACAATGATCCAAAGCTATCTTATTCCAAAATTACAGCCCAGTTCCAGAAACTCTTAGGTGAAAGTAACTCTTTCCCAAAATAAAGATTTATAGTAGAGAAAAATGCAGTGAAATCATGTTCTGATCATGTGTGTTCTAGGTGTTATTCAGAAGACAGATGTACAGATCTTAGCTCCAGAGAAATCAGGAACCTACAAGTGTAGATGTAGTGTGTTGAGAAATCCACCTTTTTTTAACAGAAGGGATTCTTCTCTAAAAACCTTTTTCCCCTTTTGTCTTTCCCCTCTTTGTCTTTTGAAATTTCCACATTTCACCTTTCAGCTTTTCACTTTGACTTGAGTTTTGATCATTTTTGCAACAATTTTCTTCTTCATTCCAGCCATGAAGGTGTCCAGAAGACTGGGTTTAGTATTGTAGGAAAAGCACCTGAGTGCTCTCTGTGCCCATGGTAAGACACCTTTGGGACAGCATTTGGCATTCTATGGAAAAATTATGCAATCTAAGTGATTTCTGAGAAAGGGAAAATGAAGAAATTATCTGGTCATTATTATCTGAAATATAGCACCTACTACATTAGTCAACACTATCCCAACTCCCCTTCCCAGCTTGAGCTATTGTAAATGTTATTCTGCAGCTCTCTGCAGCCAGGCTTGTCAGTGCTAAAAGGCACCTGTGCTCATTCTTTTGTTCAAAGAACAACAGATGCCACCAATAATCTCGTATCTCTGCATCAGCTCCTGAAAGCAGGTGCATTTATTTTTTCCTGCACTTGTAATGATACATGCAGACATGCAGGGACTGGAAAAAAGCATTTTGCAAATTTTACCGATTTAGACAAACCCTGCTCCTTGCAAAGTACCGAAGGAAATAGCTTGTGCATAAAGACATTATGGAAGGAGGCGCTGAAAACTCCTGTCTCTAACCAGGACAAGGCACAGATCAGTCTTGGCTTTGTTCTGAGAACAATTTGCATCATTACTTGCCCTGAAATCGCGTGTGTCCCTTGGTGCAGATGTCTGCACGGTCCCTTATCTGTACCTTGTTCATCTGACACAGAAGTTTCCAACATGCCCGAATACTTCTGCAGTGCCAAAGAGCCTCGCTTCTGATCCATATTTTCCCATCTGCCTAGCTGCAGTTTTGGCTTATCTATTTTCTCCCACTCATGGAAAAACCACCCAACTGTTTGCTTGTTTTGCTGTGGAAGTGCAGAGTCCCAGCTATGAGCTGCTGCTATAAAAGCACAGCCAGGAGAGACCACACCAGGCAGGGGAGAGCAGCTGATGTGAGGACAAGTCTCACTGTGGACCTTGATCCTTCCCCTTCCATGGAACAGAAGAGACATACAAAAACTAAACAAGTCTTGTTTTGACCTCCACAATGGTATTTAATGTGCCTGTTCACTGAAACTGTTTGTGCTCGTTCCTCAAACTGTTTTTAATCAGTATTTAGTTTGGAAATGTTTGCACAGAAGACATCTGTAAGAACGAGAAGGGCCAGTCCAGGGGTCTGTGCATGTCACGGCACTTGTCTATGGATTGGTCTATCAAATAAAGTTGTGAAATGGTAGTTTATGTGCCATTAAAAAGAGGTGGGGATAATTAAAAGCAAAGCAACAGAAGAACAAACAGTGGAGACAGATGTTTTCCAGATTTCCTTGACAAATTAATGAAATATTTAAAGCCCTATAGTCTCCTTCACATCACTGGTTATTTGCAAATATTTCACAAAGGCCAAGTTTCCCAGCATCCTGAGAAAACCAGGGTCTATAAATATGAAAGCACTATTAGAGAAGGTGAAATATCTACAGCCAACTCACAGACAGCCCCAAGGAGTCTAAGAGAAGGCAAAAACACCTACCAGAAACCCCATCTTTACTACATTTACTTTTCATCCAGCATTCCTTATGCACCAGACTCCAAAATTAAATGGATATTATGGGCACACAAATATTTTACCAACTTAAAAATAAATTTGAAAGCAATCCTTTCATTTCTGTATCCTTCAAATGTAAAACAACTTCTTGTTTCTGTGCATCTGAATTATTAATAAGATTAGGGGTTAGACTCCATGGGTTTCATTCATTAAATCAACTTTAAATATACATATACAAATAATAACATTCTTGTCATCAGTTTGGCATCTTCAAAAGAGAAACAGACAATATTGCCTTGGAAAATTTACCTTCTCCCTTGCTTTAATTTAAAGTATTACTTTGTATAGCAAATGGAGATTACAGTGGAAGAAAGGTTTAGAGGCTGCAGGTAGAAGTCTAATTCACCAGATTTAGCTGAACAAGTTTATTTTAACATTCCTCTTCCTGTTCTGTATTTTCAGCTGGGTGTGCTGGAAAATCTGGTGCTCAGATTCCACTGGCACCCAGATCCCACTTGGACTCAGTTGTGATCCTTACAATTCCTTCCTGTCTTGTTACAAATGTTTCTGAATGGCAATAAAAATGCAGACAGATTGGAGGACCAAAGAACTGCAAAGGATACATGCACAGAAGAGAGAAAAGTTCAGAGGGAAAGAGATGTCACCATATTCTAAAATACTCCAGAATACAGAAGTATGTAAAGGAATTTTGCCATCAGTCTCTATAGCATTTTCCCATTGATTCCAATGGGGATGCAAAAGTGTGCCATGAAAAAAACAGCTTTGGAAATCATTCCCAGCCTTGGAACACAATACACAGCAGAAAGCAGTTTCAAATTAAGGCATCAAATTAAGAAAATGTTCTTAATAAAAAAGAGAGAGAGAGAAAGACAGCAAAATTCCCCACGGGCCAAGGCATCATCAAGGCATCAACAAACCAGAGAAGGGCCATAAGCAGAAATGCTGTCAATAATCCACCAATACAGGGTTCCAGACCAGCCTGGTCCAGATCTACCAGCTGCCTTTCACTCCTGGATATTAAATTCTAATATATAGGTACATACATAGCAAACAACCCATCCAAAATAGTTCTGGGGCTTTTGTGTTAAAATGACAGAGCTCTTTGAAAACCAAATGGAATCAAAAGGATGTGTAAGGCCAAGTAGCAGTAAAGGCAAGCTGGGTGCCTCAAAAGAATCAGTGGTGTGGGACACGTGAAGAGTTGATGAAAGGCAGGACGAACAATTAAGGCTGATTTATAACATGTGACAACCATAAATGGCTCTGCATTGGGGCTAATCTAAAGCAGCAATGAAAAGATGACACAGAAGACAGACAGGAATGTGAGCAGTGCATGAAAAGCCATGGATCACACGGAGTCTGGCCTGTGCTGGGGTGAGGACTCGTTTGAAATGCAGGAAAATAGGATACATAAACTAGAAATGCAGTTGTGTTTTGTTTGGGGGTCTTGTTTATTTGTTTATTTGTTTTGCATTTGAGAACAAATTGGGCTGCAAAAAGAGATTATGTGACTGTGGTTTGGACCTCATTCCAAATACAAATCAGCCACAAAATGGGAATAAACAAAATCTGCACATTCATGGATCAGATTCTAGGATGCTTCTTTGCCAACAGCAGGAGGATCTTTTATTTAATTCACCTTCTCCTTCTCAGCATCTCGGGGCACCTTTTCTCTCCACCACTGACAAAAAGCAGGGAACCCAGTATCACCAGATGGGAATCCTAGAATCACCCTAGAGAACCTTGCAGTGCTATTTTTCATTTGCAGGGCTCGCTGCCTCACAGTCCTACAAGATTTGCCAGGTCAAGTTCATTCACCATTCTGTCACATGAAAATCTAAATCACCTCATCAATGTATCACACAGGTAATGCTTTAGGAATGTGCTGCCACAAGGCCACTGTGAGTATCAAGGTACTGCATATATCATTTCCCATAAGTACTAATTCTGGAGTGTAAAACAGCCTCTAAATATCCCTGTATTGTAGGAGCACGTGGGCATATACAGGTAGATGAGTTGTTTAATAGCAAGGAGATTTCTGCACAAAGCCAGTGTATTTTCCCTGCATGTCATCCATGCCTGGCACTGCCAGCAGTGTCACTGGAAATTCTAGACAAAGACCAGACTCTGGTCTACTGTTTATAGGCACTAGAAAAGAAGGATTAATCTTCTGATTGTGACTGGCAGAGAAATTTTGCTTAATTCTTTGTTAGGCTTCTTTTCCACTTGGAAATGATCTGGAAAAGTACAGTGGATATAGCCAAGGGAGTGCCTGTGTTTACATTTGTAGCTGTTCTTGGGCACATACAGCAATAAATTACTCTAATTTAAAGAGCGGCCTTCTGACAACTTCAGAATTATGATTTAGCTCTACAAAGGAAACATATGAACATGATGCTTCCCATGGTAAATCAGCCAAAACTTCATCTCTTTTTGCATGAGGATCCTGCCTGACATAGCTGTGCACAGATCCTTATATGGCTTGAGAATGAAGAGGAATTTCAGTCTCTATTTTTAGCTGTGCCATAGTTATACCTTTTAGCCTTTTATTTTAATTTTGAAGTTATGTCACCAGAGCTCAGCTCCTTGCAGTGACGACCTTTCCTCAAGGATCTCAAGCATCATCTGACTAAACCTTCCAAGGAAGCATTTTTCTGGGAGAGAAGAGAAATATTAGACAAGGTCTACAGAAGGCTAAAGGAAGGTCATAGAGAACCAGTGCTCATGGACACACACAGGCTTTAGGTTTGTTTGGAGCCAGGAAGCATTTGTTTTAAACCCAGCATTAGTATAGGCTGAAACCCAGGACTTATATGTTCCCAAAAGACACACAGCTCATTTGCTAATACAAATAATTTTATAACTCTTCCTCACAATATTTTGAATTTACACTAGATATGCAGACGAAGACAAAAATATCCAAGGAAAGGTAAAGAGGCAGCAGAGGAAAGAGGCATTTCTGCACTGTCCTGTTTCCTTTTTTCAACCCTATTTCGTAATTTTAAAAATAACCCCAAACAGGCCACAAGCTATTGCAGCACCTCATTATACCACCTTAGAAACCAACCTTAGAAACACATTTCCAGAACAAAATCTACCTTGCAAGGCATTTTGTGTTTTGGCATTAAGAGAAGGAAAAGATCTGTTAGATATTAAACCTCCAGGCATGGAGTTATTCAAGAGGAAACATTCAGAGAACCCTGTATTCCACCTCACCATAGATGCTTAATTCCTACTGGTGAATAGTCTCCCTTGGATGCTTTCTCACAGCTTTCTCACTACAATGAAAAACAGACGCTCATGAATTTACAGTGAGACCCAAGATGTCTCTATACTAATCAGTGAGAAATACTTCCAAATACACATTTGGTATAAGTTTAATAATACAAATATTGTTAGATTAAAAAAAAAAAAAGCCTCCTATAAAAATACTGAGTTACATTTTTAAGTGAGTCACAGTTTATATCTGAGTACACAGTCTGGGGTGACTCGAGGGTCCCTTCTTTTCACAAATGCTCAGCTTTGATTTTCTGAAAACCAGGCCTGGATGTGCTGTGGGAAAATGAGCATTCACAAATGGAGGCATCTCAAAGCAGCAAAAACTTCTAAATGTGGTGGGCACTGCACAGTCCATACAGTGACCTGATCAGACTGATTGCTGGAACATAGCTCCCAAAAGCTAAAGAAAAAACTAATGCTGCTCTTCAGCACATGTTGGAGTGCAAGCACTGAGCGTTCACAAGCAGAGGTTCTGTGTGTAAATTTGTCCCTGGCCAAGCCATTTTGTTCCTTTTTCTCCACTCTCTGCTCACAGGCATAGAACATCCCAGTGGAAGTGATGGAGAATCCCACCTGGGGATCTCATTCTGATATGAAGACCTCTGACAGAAGACAGTGCTTAAGAGTCACCCTCTCCCAGTCCTTCTCTGGGATAACTTTGGGAGTGTCTGAGCAGTCAGGATACAAACAGGCCTCCATCAACACCCCCTAAACCAGTGGTGCATTAGTGCACAATTCTACCAGGTCTCTAAATGTGTAACTACTGTCAGCACTCAGATATTATTCAATTCCATTGACCATCCTGCTTCAGTTTCTCAGGATGACTGCACAGCCTGTGTCTGGATCCAGCTTCTGATCTCCACTTCCCAACCAAGACCTTTCAATGTCCCAGTCTTGGCCTTGTTTTCTTCATTTCTTGCCTGGAACCCAGTGTCACAGACCACCACTGAAACACCCACCACTTGAAATCTGGTGTTCCATCAGACTGAGTGGAAGTCATCCAGCAAATAATAGCAGCCCCTGCTAACCACAGCAAAAGTGTGGCTTTCTGCACTATTCCTCCTTATTCCTGTTCCTCCTAATGTGGGACTGGTGGCTTATTCAGCCTTTTATGTAATCCAGCATTCAGTTTCTGTGTAGCCTCAGTTTTGTCTGCATTCAGCACAGCTCATTTTTCATCATTTCCTCACTGGAGATTAGGATGCTGAAGAATACATGTCAATCAAATGACCTACTTTTTTTTAAGCTAGAAACTCCTAAGGGTGAAGTGCAAAACTCCAGTTTAATTAGCAGGCTTGCATAGCTCTGTGATGAGGCTTCAAGGGGATGAGGGGAAAGGGAGCCCTTGTTTCTTGCCTCTGTCTAGACAGTGGCATTGAATCTTTTCCAAAAGCCTGATCCTCAGCAGCCTCTTCACTGACACTTAGTTGAATGAGCAGTTTGCCATGGCCCTGTCAGTGTTTCCCCTGAGATACAAGAATTATAAAAAAAGGTGTTTGCTCAACATGCTGCACGAGGCATATGGCTGAGATACAGTTAAAGCTACAACAAACACAGAAAGCTGCTCCACAGATCAGAACTCCCTGCTTTACAGTTCTACCTGCACATTTACTGCACCTAGACACACACACAGAGCCCCAAAACATGGAAGTAAACGCCAGGTATTCCAGGTAACTTCAGCAAGATGTTCTTTCACCTTTAAATATTCATAAGGCCATTGGGAAATGCCAATTTCTTTCATATGCTTGTCTGAAAGACTCAGGCATCGCCAGTGCTTGTGTGAGATGCAGACAGCCATGGGACATCCAAACACAGTCCCAGTGTGAAGCTAGGCTGAAAAATGCACTGCTGTTCTCTGCCATAATTAGCACAGCTGCAGCTCCTGTCACCCACATAGGTGTATTATCAGCTAATATGATGCTAAAAAAACCCTACTGAATAATAGAAGCAGCCAAGGATAGAAGACCCAAAGCTGTTCTTGCTGATAGCAATGAGTTTAGAATCCCAGATTCAAACTCCTCAGGTCTGTGTCAGGCTTTAATTTGTATAACAGTCTGTCTTTGATTTGATATTCTCCTCATCTTTAAGGTCTTCATTCTTATAATTCATGCAGGCAAAATACTTATCAATACTAGCTGAAGCTTCATTTCCATACAAAGAATGAGCTGGAGTTTGAAATACATGATCCCTCTAGCAGTAGTGTCAGTGAATGGGTTAATTTAATTCAATCACATCACTTTATATGTTTATTAGTTCCTGTTACCTCCTGGCTGTTGCTGGGTGGTGGAGAGGATCAGACAGAGATGCTGAGCTAGGATTTAAGATTTCTTCATATTGCATTTATATGAACTTCCCTCACATCAGCTGAGGGTTTTAGCAGACTTCAGAGCCATACTCAAAATATGCCCCAAAGACTATAAATTAGGTAAGGAAAAATTGCAATGTTATTGCTGTCTTTGTATTACAGTGATATGCAGGGATGTGGGCCTCACTTTAGGCACAAAGCCCTAAAATACTTGGAGAGATTTACCACGTGAAATATAATCAATATGCTACATGAAAGAAAACTGTCAGACTTTTTCGTTGATACAAGCATGCAACATTTAAATTGTGTAATTCAGTGGTTATTGTGTCTCTCAGGGTGGGCACCAGGTCTGACACTCTAGTGACAAAATTAGCCTTTTGTAAGTCCCTACAGGCCTGACCTTTAAGAGAAAACATTTATAAGCCAAATCACTTATTGCAGCAGCATTAGAAATAGTTTTCCCTCTTACTAATTACAAAAAGTATTGTATCCACACCAGAGCAAACAAAAACCTCATCTGAACAGGCTGAGAATACTTATGTTGGTGCCTGTTCAGTTCCAGTGCTCTCAGCAGATGTAAAGCAGCTGTGCTTCTCTGCTTGTGCGCCAGGAACGTGACTGGAATGGTTTAACCAGAGAAGCCCTGCTTCCCTCCTCCATGTTTTCTCTTCCTCTTGGCACCGCCTTCTCATTCTTCTGCTCAATTGTTCCTTTAATCCATGAAAGCAGAGCAATGATGAGGCTCTTTCATGTAGATCTCATTCACATGGGCAATGCCCTTCATCCCCTCACTCCCTTCCTGAGGCACATCAGAGTTTGTGGCTTTTGCTCTTTCACTATTGATCTTCAGTGGCGCAGGCTGGTGGGCAGGGGTTTGTGGCCTGTGGTGAGGTACACACAGAAAAGGCAGCCTGAGGACTTTTCCAGGCTCACTGAGACTGAGAGAGCCAAAGGGATGTACCCAGACTGCTGCCTTTCTGAACCACAGCTGTGGGAAATCTGCTTGGGGGTGTTTATTGAGTAGAGCCCGAAGCTCCAAAGAAGACTTTAACATGACCATGAATCTGTGATCCCTTATCACTCTGATCCATATCTGGCCTGTTCCTTGTAGAATAATTCACAGAATCATGGAATGGTTTGGGTGGCAAAGGACCTTAAAGCTCATCTCATCCCACACCCTGCCATGGGCAGGGGCACCTTCAACTATCCCAGGTTGCTCCAAGCCCCATCCAACCTGGCCATGGACACTTCCAGGGATGGGGCAGCCACAGCTTCTCTGAGCAATCTGTGCCAGTGCTTCAGCACCCTCTGAGTAAAGAATTTCATCCTAACATCTAATGTAAATCTCCCCTAGTTTAGTTTCAAACTGTCCTCTCCTGTCCCACCATCATCTGCTCATGTAAATTCAAGCTGAACTGCCCAGAGAGCAGAGCACTCAAGATCCTCTCAGAGTCTGTCCTCCTGGAACAGCCCTCCTCTCCAGGTCATCAGGGCAGGGAAAGGGTGAAGCAAGCAGGGGCATTTATTCTAACCCCCTAAGAGGCAAAAGATGATCCTGACCTGCAATATTGCTTAATGGAAAGACACATGGAGCTCAGATTTTCATTTTGGTCATTTAGGCATATCTGTGTTTCTCGTTTTTCTGCCCTGAGAGTCCATTTCCTATCATCTGTCTCTGATGTCTCACGTCTTGTGCTTCCACTGTCTGCCTAAAACACAGCAAACAGGTCAGGTTCATTCAACAGATCAAAGCCTCCTTCACAAAGACATTCTATGCACAGTCTGTACACTGCTAAGAGCTTGGGGGAGCAGTTCCTGTGGTGTGGGGTAGCCAACATCAGTGCTGATATCCACTGGTCCTACTATCCTCTGCTTTCCTCTTTCCTGTTCTCATTAATGTCATAACTTGCTTTGATTTTAGCAAATGTAAAATAATTAATTCTTTGAATCAGCACAACCAGCAGGGCTTTTGTACAGCACTTTGATGCTCAGCCAGGCCATCAGTTCACTGTCAGTTCTCTCCCCTCCCAGATAAAATTACATGAGGGATGGACTGGGTCCCATGGAACAGCAGATGAGGATTTTATGACTGAGCCCACTGAAAACAGATATTTAAAATAATGTTCTTGATTCTGTCAGAGTATTTGCACATTTGCCATAATTATCCTGTCATTCTTCTCTTCACCAGCTACCAGTTTGATTCTATGTGTTTGTTCTTTAGACCACTGTGGGTATTGTACCTTGTGTTCTGTTTTCAAAGCACAAGACACTCTAATGCACTATTTGCATATGCAAATGTTATGTTTCCATGTGCAAATGACAACTAATCCAAGAACTATGAGCATAAATGATAGTGCAAGTAAAGTGATTCTCCTGTTAATCAGAGGCTAGATTTGCTTCTTCATTGAAAACAAAGCTCTGTGATGTTTGCCAGAAATTTGCCACTTAATCTCCAGCACCACAGTTGAAGACTTTTGGCAGCTTGAAGAAGAAAGTAACATGAGAATCAGAGGCAAATATAAATACAATTTAAAATGGGGGGGGGGAAGGAAAAAAAGAGGATAAAAAAAAAAAAAAGACCAAGCATAATCACTTCTCTCTCTGCACTTTGAAGTTTTCCCTGTGTAATGCTATAAGCAGTTGTAAAAAATCCACTATTTGCTTCCTTTTCTTGGTGGGGGCATTGGTAAAGGAAACTCTGAGAAATAAAAAAGATTGTAAAGACAAAGTCAAGATCTCAGCCATAAATCCATGAGATCCTTATGCAAAAGATTAAGTAAATCACAAAGGAGCTTGACAAGTTCTGAATTTCAGAATTGTTGAAATCAAACCCACACTGAGGAAGCAATTGTGAATATAGCTCATATATCTCTAGTGAACTGAGGCAACTGTCAAGCCACTGTTTTGGTAAATCTGAAATCAAGAGAAATCTTTATTCTGTTATGAGTCAAATTCAGCTTTGTTACTGTTTTGTTATTATGTGGGAATTGCTGAACAGAAGAGGCCAAACCTTAAGTGTAGACCATGTCAGTTCTACTGTTGCTCACCAGAGGAACAGCACTAAAGGATCTTGACTGTATTTAGAATAAACCTCTCTGCACAGAAACCTCCAAATACCATTTATTCTTCTTAATTAATATTCATGTAATCATAATGAATGCTCTGATGTTACCTCACTTTTCCAGCTTTAGGTACTTTTTCCTTATAAGCCAAAGTAACAATAAGCCTGATATTTGGATGCTGTGAAACACCTTATAAAAAGAGAGAGGTATTAAAAACAAATCTGTGTAGACTATGAAGTCCTTTTTCCAGGGTATTTACCCAGTTATGGTGTAGAACCATCTATCTGTAACAAAAACATGCAAGTGTTTTGAATATTGACAATTTCATTTTAAACTCTGCACCTGCAGAATCAAGCATGATTAGGCTCTTCATAGTATAAACCAGCACTGGCTTTCCTTAAAAAATGAACTTTTGCGCCTCAGTTTGTTTCTATCTGCTTAGAAGTGGCTCCATGGAAACACATAGAGCCTCTAAGCTTTAAAGGAAAGTAGGGGGAGTTTAAAAAGTAAAGCTGTTTGAGACTATTGATTTTACAAGTAAGTACTGTGAAAAAGAAGGTGGAAAATGTACTGGGAAAAATGTGGAATTTAAATGAATCCTATAAATAACTTTTACAGCATACACATCTGTACAAAGGCAGAAAGAACAGGGAGAAGTAGATCTTTCAAATTCACTCTAGTTATGGTGTAAGTACAGTCCTCATTCAAGAGCAGTGTAAAGGCTTGGATTTCTCTATCCTTATTTCCAAATTATTATAGATTTTCTAGATTACACAGAAGACCAGTGCAACCGAGTCCCTGCAAATTTAAAGGAAACCCAAGCCTTTGTAAGTGCATTCTTCTCAGCTCTGTATTTCATGTAGTTTAGAAACCCTGAAGAAATATCATTCAAGATCCCTGTAGCAAAGGTATTCATAGCCAAAAATCTTCTTTACAACCAGATGAAAAGGATGACACAAGCTCTGCTGAGTGAAGACCACACATATGAGAAAAGCAACTGGGAAAAAAAAAAAAAAACCAACATCCTAAAGAGGACATAAACTGTAACACACTAATCCATAACATTAAACCCCAACCCACGGCTCCTGTCCCTGGATCAGATTCCTCCTTTTTTGCATATTGGTTTTGCTGCCATCACTTTTCATCTTCTTTGACTGTGACACAAAGGCAGAGCCCAACCACCCCTGCACACAAAAAGAGTCCACATGGGTGCAGTTGTTTACAAATGGGATGGCAAGCTCCAGACTTCCCAGTGGAGTTTCTCATCAGCAAATCTGCCTTTTGCTCCAGGATTTGATTTTTCCACACTCATTTGTTGTCATGTTGATGACAACAGTTTCAGAAGTACAGTATGTTTATCAGAAAGATGCATATTCAATTAATATTGCTTTAGGCAATCTTCACTAAAAATCAAGGCTTACAAATCTCTCCACAATTCTCACAGATCAGCCCCCTCCAGAAGGATGTTTCAGCAGGATTCCCAAGATAATGCTACCCTACCCTGTAAGACCCTGCCTTGCTCATTTGGAACTCGACTAGAACTTTATTTACAGTCAATCTAAACTAGATACACTAGGAATGGAAACCTAAAATGCTGATCCTTTGATCTGTCATCACAGTTTCCCAGACATTCATTATCAAGCAGTTTGGTACCAATAACTGTTTGAGCCACCTTAAAATAGTCTGTCACTGCAAAAGCAGATATATATTTATAATTGATACATACACACAAGAGCAACACACAGCTCCTGCAACAGAAATACAAACCAAAGCATTTACAAGTTCAGCTTCTCTCCATTATGTATATCTACATTTTCAATTAGGAGAAGTGATGAGGATTTGGGTTTGGTTTGGTTTTTTTTTTTTTCATTAAAATCTTCAATTCTCTACATTTTTAATTTTAGTCCTAAAGAGCAACCTGATGGGTCATGCCAGGAAAGCAAATACAAGCAGATGTGTACTCATCTCTTCCCAGATCTTCAGTAATATTTCATTTTTCTTGTCATTATGTAGCAGAATGGCTTTGCTGGAACCAAATGCCATTGGGTTAATTATGTGAGAACACAAATGTCTTTATGGGGAACCCTTTTTTTGGAGGCATCCTATCTGCAGCTGATAATGTATCCAACTCACCATGTATCCAACAATTACCCTTTCAGAGGGGTGAACATTTCCAAATATTTATGTTAGAGTATTCAAATGCATCAAAATTATTTTAATTGGCATTTCAAAAAAGTATAAATTTCTACCTAAATAATTAGGAGAAGAACCTCACCACTGACCCACAGTCATCATTAAATACACATAGAGGGAAATTAAATTTTATTTCATGTTTTATGAGTTTCTTTTCAAGGTATTAGACTGGAATTCTGCCATTTGTTCAATTTAGAATCGATTCATCTCTTTTGTTTCTGATTTTAAGAGAACATGCCAGCACTCACATCTGAGACTGGATCAGTGCAAAACTACACCTGCCCTTACCACAACAGAAACACCTTAAAACCAAGTTTCCCTTCACCTGTTTTGAGTCATTCATTTTGTTGTAGCCCTATTTCTTAATCGTTAAAATGGAGAATATGTAAAAGTTACTGCAAAGACTGATCTGGTACTATAGGTTAAATGTCAGTTTTGAACTAATGATCTACTGGGTTTGCCAAGGACATGATTAAAATCCAGGACCCCAAGGTGTCAGGTAGGGAACCAATCCCTCAAGGCAAACAGCAGAACGGGTTTCATCAGTGCAGACATAGCCTGATAAGCATTCTTAATTTAATGGAACTCCTGCAAATAAACAAGCTTAATGAAGATTACTCGCTTCCTGGAATTCATTGTGCTGCTCCAATTTAATGCTATCACTTCCATAAGAGGCTGTGACAAAGTCTCTGGAAAAAAATAAAATATGCAAATTCAGACACTTCAAAGGCTTTTATTTTAATTGTGCAGAAGGCAGAACAGAACAAGAGCAACTCCACTAAAAATGGAAAAAGCATAAGAGAGGAAACTGATCCATTTCCATCATTGCTTTCAGCTCTTTAAGAACTACTCTCAAGCACACAAGTTCTCTGAACTACCAGTTCCCCTGAACCAGGGCAGTTCTCAGGATGGGTTTGCTGAACTGCAAGAAATGTCCACAAAAAGAAATAAAGACCTCACAATACTCTCTCAATTTTGGTTTTATTGCAACCACTGAGTTCTGCCTCAGTTTGCTGAAGTTTCTAAATACTATGATTCAATTTTGGATCATGTTCAACAGAATCTGTGACCAGTTTTTAGTCATTTTCAAACAAACCTGGGCTGAACTGTGGCTTGGCACTCCAACCAGGGGAGTTTAGTGGTTTTGATAGAATTTTGCCCAGAATTCGGGGGTTCTTTTGAATCAGAAATGAACTCAACATGAACAATTCAGATCTGGGCCAGGATTTGTGGGTATTTGGATCCACAGCTGTGGTTCTGGCCCAGTTCTAAACAGAGTCAAAACCACAACTCAAATCAAAACTGAAAAAAGTACATGTAAAGCCAGCCAAATACAACAACCAAATTTTACACAATTCCCTTAGTTTAACAGTTTTACAGTGGATGTTTTAGGCCATTTTGCATGTACTCATTTCTCTCAGTCTGCCGCAGGACTGTGCAATGACTTTGTATCAAATGAAAATTCCTTTAATGAGTGCTGAATAAGTTTTTAGAACTTCACTTTATTTTTCCTGCACTACACTTGAATTGGGTCAGTATAGGAACTGTTTTGAATTTGCTTTATTTAGCAAGCCATTTTATCTCTGCAAACAAGTTTCATTTCAGGAACAGGACTAAGAACAAGATCCTCAATAATGCTGAAATAGCCAGGTGGGGAACTGTAATGTTAGATTTAGGGGGGTTGATAAAAGATAGTACAACAGCATTAAAGCCAAATAAATTATTCCTTAGTTTCTAGCCTCAGTTTCCTATATCATTTTGGACAAGTTATCTTGTCCAAAACTGACATTGAAAATACCAGTTTGCTGTGTAATCCACTCCAGTTTCAGCTGGAGGCATAACTTCTTCTGACTCTTTTGAAACTACCCCTCTTTGTCCTGAAATATCTGGTCCCTGCACCCAACATAATAAATGTCTGCAAAAGCAGGTTCTGAAGGCACATGGGTTGTTTGGAAAATGTCGAATATAGCAGTAATCACTGTTATGGACAATGAATTGGTCTCTTAATGGAGTTCCATCATTAAAAAGACATAAAACCAAATCAGACACAGTGACTTCTTCCTGACACAGGCCGGTTTCTAGGACAGCAGAGTTCCCACCTCATCTTCAGATTCATTCCTTAATTTCTAAAGAGTACTTAAAAATTTAAGGGGGTGTGGGGAGGGTATGTTTTCCTAAAAGTAAGACTTTTCTGGCAGCCAATTTTTAAGCAGAATTTTTCTAATATCCTTTTAGCACCAGGGCACCAGAAACTTCTGAGACGCCTGAAGGGAGTCCAGGGGTGAAACTTTCCCTGCCTACAACATCTCAGAAATGCAGCTGTTCTGCAGTGAATTTCTCAATGCACACTTTGTTTTTACTTAAGGCTGTAGTTTGCACTGAGTAACATCATGTCTAGGGAAAGGAAAGTGATCTCCTTCCAGTATTCAAAAATATTTTCTTTTTAGGTTCTTAACTCCCTTGGTGGTTAATACTTATAAAAAGGCTCAGAAAAAAAAAATCATCACAGAAAATGAGAGATTCTTTGCTGAAGGGCCTCAGACCCTGGGCTTTCTTGGTTTACAGTGCATGCTTGTATAAATATTTATCTAAAAGAAATGAAGTGCTGCTATTACTGAGCACCAAAAAAAATAATTCTGAAACACATGTTTTCCCCAAACATTAGTTTGTAAGATAATGATACGGTTTTGTTCAGTGTGTAAATTCAGCCATTGGATGTAAGATAATGAAAAGCAGCTCCAACTCGTTTGCTTTTAATTTATAGGTGCATTCATGAGGAAGAGGCCCCAGTTCTTCAAGCTATCCTGCACAGCTTGTCAGGCTGAATTAGAAACAAGAAGATGAAAGGTACTATCAGGATTCCTTAATTTTGTATAGTTAGTTCCTATATAGCATTTTTAAAACTCATTTGAAGAAAATCATTACAAAGTGGAAGAAATTTCAAGAAAAAAAAATTAAGAGCAGGTATGAAAAGGATTCAGGAGAATCTATAATTAAAGCCACATGCAGAACTAGAGCACAGTGTTCTTGTGCTTCCTTTCAATAATACTTCATAACCCTAAGGATATTATCCCAGTCAGGGGTCTGCTGAGCAGGACAAAAGAACATCCATATCCCAAACCTCTTTAAAGTTTGTATTTGGCAGGATAAGACAAGGGAGTGATCTTCAACACTATTTTGTGTTCAGGGTGTGGGCTTATAAAGACATATGGAACTAAGAGCCAAGCCTCGTGCTTTCACGAAGGGAGAATTAAGATCTGAAAAGAAGGACCCTGGAAAAAAGTTAAAACCCAACAGCCTACATCCTAACATGAAGAATTTGGAGCACTTTTTAACCAACACGAAGTTCTAGGAAGGTTGGCTGCATTCATGGTTTGTGGGTTTGCCTGAGCAATACACCTGCAAACCAAGTAAGATCCAGCTCACACCATCAGCTGTCGCTGTCCCTGCCCTTTTTTTCACTTCATGTGAAATATTTGGATAAATTCTGTGGCACTACCTGTACATCCATTGACATCAGCAAAAAAAAAAAAATATTCTCACCAGAGAGGATGGAAAAAACATATAGGAAGAAGCATGGGAGAGAGAAAACTTTCTGGATATGAGTTTGAGTGCAAAACAGGCACAAACACTGTGACTCTGCTGAAAGATGCTCGGTAAGCCAAAAGAGATGCAAGAAGGGGAAGAAAACAATCCTACAACTAGCAAATATGAGAAGACATAATAAAGAGACACAGGGTTGAAAAAAATAAATGAGGATTCAGGCTGCTTGGATATCAAAGATTAATATATCTCGGGAAAGATTCGATATTTACAAAGCATTTTTTAAACTGCCAGTTCATGGAGAGAGAAAATACAGCTGAGTTAAAGACCTCAAATGGCTGATGCAGCTGTAGCAGCTCTGACAGGGTAAGGGAGCTGACACCCAGCCCAAATGTCCCTGCTCCAGGGACCCTTGCAAATCATGGAGCTCCCTCCTGAGCCGGGATTTTGGGAACAGCAGCGTGCGGGGCTCGGCGCCCCAGCGTGGGCAGCGAGGTGTGGAGGCTTCAAAAAAAACCCAAAGCATACAAAATCCTTGGTGTTATTATGTATTTGATCAGTCACGTGTGCCAAAGGCCTTTCCCGAGGAATGTCTGCATACACATCTTTCAAAAGGGATCAGTTCCCTTTCAGAGACCTGTGGGAGTGCCAAATTTCCAAAAATCCTTCATGTTATCTGATAAAACCAGCATTTACTGGCATGTACTCTATTAAAAATCTGGACATTTATGTGGGTTCCTAAATGGAACACAAGTTCTTTATCTGAATTTTGGCCCTGGAAATCCCGTATTTCCATGATTCAGATACAGTGGGGGCAGCACAGCTATTCGCTTCTTCTGCATTCTAATCCTTGCCTACAAGCAGTGTGACTGATATCTCAGATATGTATTAAAATAGATGGAATGTGATTGTCTTGAATTTCCTTTTGGAAGGAGATCATGTCACTGGAACTCCTAACACCATGTGTTTGTGTTAGTCCAGCCCTTCTTCTGTTATCAGCAGAGGAACATGTGAACATGGAGCTGCCTTAGCTTTCTATGCCTGCTCTTTCTACATCTTATCAAGATATTTACTGGACGAGGACAAAAGATTCTTATTCACTAATCTGGCAAGCTCGAGAGTTTGAACTACAAGCAAAGAGAAATACAGATCTGTACAACTGGAAAACTTCCCTGGCTTTCATTCCATTTCTGAAACTTCTTTTGTCTCCTTATCTCGGCACTTCTAGTGTCGGAAGTTTATGACCTATCAATCAATGAAGTATTAAGAGTAACTATTAAGGACATATTTATGTGAGAACTATGTGTAGCTCTTGGCATCATGTATGGCCTCAGCCTCCCTTTGAGCCCACTCATTTCTCTGGGAGCATTTTAATCTTGGAAGAATGGCCTACTGTCAAATTAGTCATTTAACTATTGACAGAATGCCTGCTTCTCCCATTTTCAATTTGTGATCTGTGTAGGAATAACTGTTTGATCCAGGCACTTCTGTGGGCAGACAGCTTTATCAAATGAATCATTAATGGAGAATGAAATTTAAGCACAAAAATCAGCAGAGACACACCAGAATTAGGTCTGGTATTTCTTCCTAAAATGAGGGATAGACCCTTTGGTTCTACAGCTGATCCTGCCCATGGGATGAGGGGACCTTGCAGCTCATGGCTTCATTCAATAATATTTTTCTCCTAACCAAATTCTGAGATTACTGCTCTTCCCATAAAAAAAACCAGATTTAATTCCTGGAGCTAATGCAAGTGTGGCCATAAATTTCAAGGAGGATAAATTCTCAAGGCTCAATAATCAGATTATTTAGCTCACAAGAAAGCAGAAGTAGAGAAGATTGATACAAAATTTGAGATGTAAATAGGAGAGAAAAAAGTGATTGAGATACTAGATTGAGATTCAGAAGATCTAGTTTCAGATTTCCTAGCTGATCGAAAGAATTAGTCATTATTCTCTTAATAATCTCTAATCTCCCCATTTTACCTATTTAGTCTGTTTTATTTCTGAAAGTTGATTAAATCCCAAAGGCAAGAACTGGTTTTACTCCCCAGGAGCACACCACACCTATAGGCACTCTTGCTGTAATACTAACAAAATAACAAAGATACAAAATCAGATCACACTGTCCTCATATGTTTGAATATTCTGAACTTTAGCATGTTTTAATTTTGTATTTATATTTCAGAATTCCAACACTGATTTTAAATACTGAAAGTCTGGGGACAACTTCTGGGTTGCAAATTTTCTAAGAGCAGACAAGAAATGCAACAGTGACTGAAACAAATTATGCCCATCACAATGAAAGTAATTAATATTTAAGTTTGCTTTCTTAGTTTTTTCTCCCTGTGTTTTACCTCCATAACGTCCCTCCTACCCCACACTCTGCAATTTGCTCCGGCTGGAACAATCTGTTTGAAAAGCTTGAGAACAGACAGGAGAGGGGGGGATACAGGGAACATGAAAGCAGCAACAAAGCCACATCTCCTCCTGTGATTGCAAGAGGCAGAAGATCAAATATGAACTTTAATAGTAGCAAACTCAGGACTAGACTTAATAGTTGCAAATTGTTCCAAGTGCTCAGCACACCAATGTGCAGCAACACTCAGAAATTAATCTAAGGAAAGCTCATAAAGGTGGGGGTACCCACCAGAGTGATAATGCATCATGGAGAGCTGTCACAAGAAATGAAAGTACAGCAGCAATTAGCAGACACAGTACTAAGCACTGTGCCACTCTCCCCATTTTAATTGCACTTCATCTTAGTCAGAAGTTAAACTCAAACTGAACTCTGTTGGAGACGGCAGAATTGACTCGTTTTGAAGAACACAATGGCCTAACAGTTAACTTCTACTTTTCTAACAAAATAAAGAGTAGGAGTTGGAGAAAAGAAATGCAGTAAGAACTGGGAGTAGCGATGGCCCAGAATGATTTGCTCAGAACAGTGTTCACGGTCTAAAGGAAGTCCTGGGAAAACTCTGATATACCTCCCATTGCTCTCTAGTAAACTTTGATTACATTTCTACCTTAAACACTGCTGAGAACTCAGCTGTTCCTGAGGATCAGGTACTTTTTATTGAGGTCCTTTCCTTGTTGGCTGGAGAGCCTCCATCCTCTTGCCCCTCCTGGAGAGTCAGGCACAGACTCGTGGCAAAATCCCTGGGGCCAGACTGGCAAGTCCCTGAGTGCAATGGGCAGGTTGGGAAGGCAGCAGCACAAATAAATCCATTGGAGCTCAATGGGCAAAGCACTGGAGGTCTCCCCCTGCCCTACAGCAGGGGCGAGACCCAGCCCTCCCCCATTTCTACCCTCATTGTACTTGGCCTAACTTCATAACTCACAAGGGCTTTTTTGGGAGGTAAAACACAGAGTTCTCTCTCTTCAGCCTGTTTTTTCCCTTGTTTTTGAGGTAGCAAATGTTGGGAGACAGAGCTGCTTCCTACATGGTACCTACCACTGGGTATCCTAGCATTTTATTCTGCCTGTGGGTTTCTTTGGATGAGTGGATGTGAAGTGCAAACTACACAGGACAGCTCTGAGGAGCAAGATTCAGTTCCATGTATTTACAGGAGTTCCTCTGCAAAGTGTTCTTCCCAACAGATATCATTTTGATGAAGAGATATCTTTTCCTTTTGCAACGTGACACTGATCTCTTGAAGTTTTTAAATCTAAGATTAACAATCATTCTTTTTGACACGACATTCTACTTTTTTTAGCTTTCAATGAGCTTTAATAACAGAGAAGAAAAGAGAAGAGAAAGAATTTTTGGCACACTCTGACTCCTCACACAAAACAATAACTGTTTTGGCATCCAGAGACATCAGCTCCATACTGAAATATAATTTCACTTATTTTTACACATTGCTGGATGAATTACCATTAGCTCTAACAAGCTCAATAAAAAATAGTGCCAATATGAGACCTCCCACTGAATAGAGAGAAGGTATGTAAATGATGTTCAGTGTTCACATACACATCATGACATTGTTCAGGAACACATCAAATGAGTGACCAAGAATGATGAGCCAGACCCTGGCATGTCTGCTGTGACAATGAGCCTACATCTTCTACATATTAAACAATCCTTGCTTTCTTTTTCTTCTTATTTCTTTGTCATTAATAGACCTCAGGGTTTCCACATATTCTGTAGCAGAAGCACTAATAGTATGGAGCTTCTAAACCAAACCTGTTTTAATGTACTGATGTACTTCCAGGATTTATATACCTGACCAGTTTGATCAAAGAGCCATCTCCATGTGAAGTCCTGTGGATTTTAAATCTAACACCTTGCCACTCCTAAAACCACACACAATTTAAGTTCGTGAATTCCTAAATACAAATACTAAGCACACAAGCAACAGAATTCATTATTGATGCCAACATCTATTTAAAACAAGTCTTGAAATTTGAATAATTTCTTCATTATGATTTCTGCTACCCAAAGAATGCAGAATAAGACAACACAGATCAGCCATTCAGTCTATCATTCTCTCAGTATTTAATAGCCTAGGACAGCACCACAAAAAAGTATTAATTCTTCCTACTAACTATTCAGAACCTAATTTGTCTGACACAATGTTTTAACCCCAAATTGTATGATTTTTATCACCATTATTTTCATACAAGAGCAAAATATCAGGTATCAACAAAGCAAAGAAGGAACATTTCCAAGAATAGAACAGAGAATGATTCAGAGTAGAGGGGGTTTGAGACTGGCTGTGTTCAGAGCCTTGTGAGCAACCATTTAATGGCAATAACATGAAGGACTGGTAAAGGTCAGACTGACCGTCAAATGTCAGTCCCAGTCATTCCACTGGACCAACTCCCAAGGCTCCTGACTCATTTTTTTTTTATTTAGGCAAAACCAAAGTCCTGTGAGGGGGGAGAACTGTATTTCCAGCACAAATATCAGACTGAGACTAGAGAACTGGTTTCAACTGACTCCTCCACAAAGAGAATTCCTTTCTTGCTTCGGCGGAATCACATGAGACCACAACTAGAATCAGGTCCTAATGATTAGGAATGAAAAAACCCATTTGACTTGTACCTTTACTGTCTTTAACTGAGGTCCATAAGCAACCTGACTGAAGTGTAAAAAATCCACAGCACTTTGAGCTTTTTGGATTAATTCTTCAATCAAGACTTAAGTCTGGACAGAATAAGAAATGTACCTCAAAATCTGAGACATCACTACCTGCAGAAGAAAAGCACCCACTGTAAAGTTAAGTAAACCCAAAATAGTCCCATCATTACTAACTGCTAGACAGCCTCCTTCAGTGAAATTATTGCTATTGTGTTTCCCATGGAGAATTCAAAGTAAGAACCAGATGTCTCTTACTTTTCTGTAAATTCAAACCTAAGTGAAGTGACAGCTGAATAACAGTAAAGAGCTATTCTGAGATTTCCCATACAGAGTATGGAAACCACTTCCTTCACCTGCAGGTGCTTGCATTGATTTCTCACATGGACTATGACCAGTAATTATGCCACTGTGAAAAGAAAGAACAAAAGCACACAACCCTCAGCCACCTCAAAGTACAATTTTAAAGCTAAGAGAAACTCTTATTACAGATTTCCCAATGAAATCCCTGGAATTTTTTCACTGTCATACCAATAAAGTCAGCACGGAACTACCACCAATCCCTCCGGAACAGTAAAATTTTAGCAGGTGTCAACAGTAAGAAGATTAAATATGACCATGGTATGCTGCAGTAGCAAGTCTCCAGATTTCATCCAACTTTGCTTCTTTTTTTCGTTTTTTTTTTCTTATCTTTGAGTTCTAACAATAAAGTGTAAACATGTTCCATGTCAGGCAGCAGGAGCACTGAATCATGGATATCAGGGACAAGTTGCTGAGCCCAAAGTGAATTAGTCAGCCAAGGAAAAGATGGGTGGGGTTGGCCACCTTATCAAACTCGTTAAGAAAATTAGCAAGAGAAATAAGAATCAAGGAAGTAAAAAATTCTATATCCTTTCAGAACTTTCTCCCTCATCAGTGGGGCTTTTGAAGACAAATATGTAACCAGAGGATCAAACACCATGGTGGTTTTGTAGAGATAAGTGCATATGATTAAGAGTTTGTTGTCCCCAAAATCCTTGTTTATGTAGCAGATAAAAAGCATCCAGATGTCACCAAAAATAAACGCCCTGTTCCGTACGCTGCACTGTACGTCACTCTCACATGCTGCCGAGTTTGACATGGATTCAACAACCAGCAACAGATGGTTCAGTTCTCTGCTTCCAGGGTGTGAGTTTAATGCTTTTTTTAGGAGGTATTGGGGCAATTCTTCTCTGCCTTTTATTCAGGCTAGAAATTAAATTAATTCACTGCAGAAATATTTAAAATCCAGAGAATATCAGAGATTGTTAATGAGGGTTTTTTTTCATTTCTTTTTCAATTCTGAGAATTTATTAGAGTTTTTCTTCTTTTAATTTAAACCTAGCAGCCAGAATTCATTGTGGCACTACCCTTCCAGGGACTAGAATTTATTTCTGAAGTGTAAAACAACCTGTAAATTTATGGGTGCTATATAAATAAATAATCCAGTATTATTTTTGCAACTCCAAAGCATGTTGGCTTTTTCAAGTTCACATGATGAATCTGGAGTTGGGCCCAGGATTTTTGGAATAACAACTTACATATTGTTATATTAGTGCAAGATAATTCTGTGGGTGAAAAGATATTGAAAACTTTAAAAATCCTTGAGAATGTTGGTGGCTGAGACATTAAGTATGGAAGGAAATACCTTTCCCTGAACAATGTGTTCTGGGGTTTAGGCTTTAGGAGGTTTTTTCCCACTGTTTGAGGTTCTTTTTATTTAATTACAATTGGTAAAGGGTTTTAGGACATCATAAGGCCACTGTTTATGGCAAATCATCCCTCTCTGCATAAGAGGTATAACTTAGACACCTGGATTTAATTTTTTGTTATCTGTTGTTTTCTGGTTGGTTGGTTTCTTTGTGGTGTTTTCTTGGGTTTTTTGGGGGTTTTTTTATGCAGAGGTAAGAATTTATATTGCCTCCTTCATCAATTTCCACAACAAAATGACTAACCTTTCTTCACAGATATCACGGGGCTACATGAATACCAGTGCCAACTTCCCCTGGCAAATCCTGAAAACTTGATTCTTTCATAATTCATAACAGTATAAAACAGATAAAGATAAGAGTTTCAGTGATGTAAAAGTAATCTTGGTACATTAACAGAAACTATTATCTATGCAATGAGATGTGAAAAAATAAATCTGAGCATTACCAGCACTGTAAGAGACCTTCTGAGTTCCTTTCCTTTTGTTGCAAATACAAAATGCTGAGTTTATTTTATTTATTTGAATATTTCCCTTCCAGAGTGCACAGCTGAGGGACCAAGAGTTCTTTATGCTGAGCTATGAATATCTCAAATTAGTATTCCCCTTAGCAACATTCACTGACCAAATTAGAAGACTTGCCAAGTTTTCTCTGGCAGGTGATGTTGTAAGTGCTGGAAGTCAAATTTCTGTAAAAGGTTACTATCATAGCATGCTCCTCTAAAGTGTTTGTCAGTACCTTGCTACAACTGTCCAGTTCCTTCAAGGAAAAAGACATATCAACATTTTTGTAAGAGTAAGAATTCAGACTCAACAGAAATTCAGGACTTAATCCTAGAGATTCCACTCACATTAATATTCTTACTGGCTTATTGGATTTTCTCTGTGACTGAAATACAGCTACACAAGGTACTGTGGTCTTTTGACAGGGAGTAAGGGAATTTCTCTTAACTAGGCCCATCTAAACGTCAGCACCCACTGTGCAGATTCCTTCTACAGTCAACAGAAACAAGAACATCTGGAGAAAGTCAGCACAGATAAGGTATCTCTGACAGTAATCCCAGGATAGTTTGAAATATCCCTGTACCCAGATCTCTGTCCTTGACCTTAAGAAACCACTCCAAAAGTAAGGACACCACCTCATCCTCCCCTGCTCAGCATCAGCTCCCAGGTTTGAGGTTCCCCATTCGTTATGTCAAGATATTATAAGGCTCAAAAATCAAAGAACAATTCTGAACTGGCTGACATTACAAGTAAAATAATTTTCTACTCTTTACCACACAAGGTGGATCTAAAACATTTTAAGGAATCCAACACAACACATCACCTGGAGACCTGCAGGTAAACCACTGTTTCAAAATAATTTCACTTTCCAGACAATGCATTTCATTACCTACAGTAACTCTTGGGCTGCATTCATCTGCTTCAGAAATTCTTGCACTCACTTTAAGTTTAAAGTTGAAACACCATTTTTTCTGTAGTCAGTGTTGCCTCTGGCTCCATGTCATACTGTCTTACTCAAAAGCCAAATCAGATGTGAAAAACAACTTGGTAATTAACCAGCAATTTGTATAAGAGATAAAATATCTTCATAGTAGGGGTATAATGGAATCATTATTGAAAGCTGTCTAAAAGCACTATGTGAAAATAGAGAGAAAGATGTTTGACCTCAGCTATACCAATTTCACAAATAAAGCCTTAATAATAGGCTGCAATCACACTTGGCTGGGCATTATTTCCCAGACACGCAAGGTCTGCATTACAGGGCCAGAAGCAATGACTCACTGCCAGCTGCCGTGATGGCACAGGGCAGCTTGCTATTCTGTCATAAGTTGTTTCGTGCACATTGTGAAAGCTTCTAGACATCTGATCCCTCAAGAAAACAGTCCCTGTCTATAAGCAAGGAGGTAGGGAGCTTTCTCCATTTCTGAAGCTTCATTTAAAGTTCATTTTTTGAAGGTGAGCAAGAGAATCAAATTATCCTTTGCTCAAAGATGCCTCAAAAGGTACCTTTTTAAAGACACAACTAATAAAGGAGGGTTGAGTGCTTTCCACCCAAAGGCCACACAAACGTGTGTTTGATGTTACGCGGACATTCACATCCCTCAGCACCGCAGGCTGCGATCACCAGGCAGTGCTGCTCTGAAAACAAACCCACACTGCTAAAAGGCTGCACAGCTTTTCTGCCCCAGTCCCTGTCTAGATCCTCAGCTGTCCAAATTCCCACCAGCTGCAAGGAAGAATTGGAGAGCCAGCCGAGTCTAGCAGTTCTAAGACAGCTGATGATCTGTGTCAGTAAAAGCCCTTATGATCACTGCCATGCTTTAGAGACTTTCTTGTGTTTATGTCTTTTTGCCCATGGAGTATCTGCTATTTCCTCCTGTATAACCTAGCAAAAGGTACAGGTTTATGTGACTCTCCAAAAGTCTGGAAATGAATAATTGGAATTCAGCAACTGACTAAAAGCTTACACAACTTGTCTGAATGCCTTCATTTTTGCTAGTGTATCTGAGTTTCTTAGAGACTGGCTTACCTCATGAGATTTCTAGGATTCCTCATTTCTAAACTTCCTAGAGATAATCCTGTCTCTTCCCATGCTGACACTGCTGAGTCTGCTCCTGGAGAGTGCCCAGACTTTTAGAGGAGCAGACAATGTTGGACATATTTTGCAATAGCTTCTTAAACATTCAGAGGGAAATCAGCAATATTCCTTGTTGTGAAGTGATGAGGGTCTTAGTTTTTCTGACACATGTCATCTGGTTCTCCAGTCTGCTCTTTGCAATAAGTGAGTAAGACAGGAGTCAAACTTCAAACACACACTGCTGTTTTCAGTAGTTTTTACCATTTCTCATTTCCCACTGACACTCTCTGCAGATCACATACGGTGTTCACGCCTCTTCAATACCTTAGAAAAACCGAGGGAGCGAGATCAAGTTGAAAAGCTTGTACATAAACTTTTCTACAGAGGGAAAAATCACAGACAAAAAGTTCCTGCTTGAGGGTATAAGGTAACCTCTACATGCCTGAGGTTAGGATAGATGAGCCCTTTTGAGCATATAATAATTCCAGGATTGTCTGCTGTAGGGCTTCCTTGCAGCTTTTTCATGTGGAACTGGCTACTGCCAGAGGTAAGGATTGGACTAGATGGCCATAGCCATGACAATATAATGGTACACTGCTTGTCTTAGCATTATAATCAATTGTTAGCTTTATCTGATATGCTGTCCCCTCACATTATAATAAACTTCAAACTTTTAGCTGCTACAAGAGAAGTTTTTCTCTTCAGTCAGCAACAGTATTTGTCCAGTAACTAAAGTTGGGCATCATTTAACATCAGTTTCTCTACTACCACAGGAAGCAATTACACAATGGCTGAATCATATCTGGGGTTTGAAGATGGAGTTTCTGCTCAAATTCTTCAGAACTAGGGAACTTGAAGCAATAGTTTTGCAGATTTCTGGAAAAGTACTGTGAATGTTCTAGCCTGAAATTCTAGCTACATAAAGGAATCCTGCTTTACTTTTAGTGCATGTCTCATAGTGTTCAGACTGAAGATGCAGGGGAAGCAAGTTGAGGAGGAATGGTTTTCACAAGAAAGGACAATTGTATCACTGCAAAATTGTGTATGACCCAATTCAGAGCAAAAAGCACCAGGAAAGGCAAAGACAGCTGAGACAGCAAATTCTCAATCTGAACACTTTGGAGATTTTCCTGAAGGTAAAACAAAGAATAAGACACAATGAAGGAGAAAAAGATAACGAATGAGATTACATAAATTGTTTGAATTCTAATAATGAAGGACTGAGATAGAACTTCACTTAAACAAGGAATTCATGCTGGAGAATCCCATGTTAGCTGTTCACAGAAGCTGAATGCCCCAAACTGTAAGTACAACCAAGTTTATGCAATAACGTTTGTTATGAAAACATGAAGTATCTCTTAGGCAAGAGCACAAACTCATCAGAATTTTGTGTTCAGTTGATAGCTCTTGTTTCAGACAGGGGTAGCACCTCACTGCTAGAATTCACATTCTGATTCCTGATAAAACCCTTCTGTGGTTGCTTTGCTGCTTCCAGCAAAGTCAGCCTTTTTTTTCCTTTGTTTTGTCTCTCAAATGTACTGTCCTTTGCCACAGTCATCATTGTTTCATAATTTTAAGATTAATTCATGAAATTTAAAGTGATTCATAAGAACCCCTCAAGGTCAGAGCTAAAAGGAATCATGAACAGAGTATGATCCTTCAGGACCGACATGGCAGTGAGGGTCGCAGTGCTGTGAGAGGCAGGGAGTAATGGGAATTTTTATACTTCACAACAATACTGAAGGTTACTTCACAAGCTCCTAATTCAGATTTTCCAGCAAAAAGACTGCCAAGCATTAAAAAATATTTCTGCTTAGGCCTGGTATCTGGTGTGGTAAGTCAGTGTGAATGGTCCATTAGCCCCCGAGAAGCCCAGTGGAACTTGGTGGAACAAATCCCGAAGGCAGCGCACAGATGAGTAATGGTGTTACACTGGCTCAGGGTTACACGAGGAGAGGTGAACAATGGCAACTGTATTTCCCAAAGCCTGGAATTTCTCTCCATTATTTTTTCTCTTCTAGCAACAGGACTTTCTCAGTTTCCACTTCTCTTTGGAAAAAACACCCTATTTATTATGGCAGTGACCTGGCTGATCACAACCCAGATAAGCACATTAAATCAGTGCAGATTTTGCCACGACAAAGATGTATCCAAATTACTTTGTGCATGTTTATCTATTTTGAATAAAGCAAAAACAAACTAGGTAGCTCAAAATTAGGAAGATGTGGCGGTTTCAGTTTGAAAACTGAAAACCCATACAAAACTGAAAACTGAAAAACCAAACTGCAAAACCATGACATTAAACATTATGATGAATGGATTTTCTGCATCACTTATGTAATGAATAAGTATTAAATATTATTCTCTACTACTTTGAGAGGAAATGGTAGTGAAAAGTAGAGGAGAAAAAAGGAATTTAAATCTCCAAAATAAAAATACATTCTAATTCAATACACACTACAGCTAAATCTGATCAAGTGCTGAGGACTTCATAACAGAAGCAGCATCTTTATCCTGAAAATTATCCTCCTCTTCTTACATATAGTTCTCTTCAAGGCACCTTTTTTTCCACACAAAAATGCCTTGATTGATAATGAAATTCAGTGACAAACCTGTGGGTTCTCCAAAGACAGATTGTAACTTTTGGAGAATCATTGTGTCTCCTAAAATGTGAACACAGACTGTTTTGCTCAACAATTCCAAGAGATGTCAGGAACATGGTAGGTTATGCATACTGTTTGCTTTTGCATAACACAGACTTCTGTAACATGCAGGAGATCTCTCATCTTAAAATTCATTTTTCAATTAATTTTTCCACAATTCAGCACCATACTCCAAGTAATATAGAAGACATAAGGCACTGAAATCCCACAAGGAACTTCAATAACATACTATGATGCCTTGTAATTTATGAGATTCATATCAGACTCTTTGCACTGTGGAAACAATTTTACCAAGATTGCATATGAAGTGTGATCCTTCAGTATGACAGTGTTCTAGTGTTCTCTGTCAGAAAGCAATGTTTGTTTGGGGATTTTTCCTCAGCACTAAAATAAAATTGACAGAATACAATGATGCAAAGA
Source organism: Urocynchramus pylzowi (assembly GCA_013397555.1). Lineage (NCBI taxonomy): Eukaryota > Metazoa > Chordata > Aves > Passeriformes > Fringillidae > Urocynchramus > Urocynchramus pylzowi. Next base: position 243,017 of record VZRH01002494.1, read on the forward strand.
ATCAAAAAATCATCCTTTTACCTTCAAAAAATCTTCAATCTAGCCACTAAGTCTAAACTTCTGACAAGGAAAGGGAAAAGGTAGAGCATATCCTGGTGGTGACAACGAAAAGAAATGGATTTTTAATATGAAATAGGTCACCTTTATGACCAGGTGTCAGCTGTGAGTGAGTGATGGATGCCTCGGAGAGATGTTCCAACCTACAGATGTATGAGTGACACATGAAAATTTTCAAGCAGAAGCTGCTTGCATAAAAGACAGAGAACATAATGAAGAAGTGGTGTCTGACCTTTAGAGGGGAGAAAAATGGAGAGGGATTGTGCAGCTGACTGATACTTCTGCAAAAACAAAAGTTAAAGTTCAAGCTGTACTACAGTCATACTGGGGTTGTTCTTTCTCTTGTACAAATTACTACTCTCCCCATGACCTGCAAGATAACATTACCTGAAGTAAGAGGTACAGAAAGAGGTACAGTATTTCCCTGGGACTCTGCAAGCATAAACATTTCATTATTCTTCCTTTTTTAATGAGTGGGTTCATCATATGCTGTTTGTATAAGCAATAGACAAAGGTAATTCTGGTTCCTTCTTACACATTGCTTACCATTCCTGATTAGATCCTGTGCTTTTTCTGACATGGATTTCTCCATAAATTTTCCTCCACAGTACATTCACAACAATTCTCTCCTACAGGGTACTGAAGAGTGGTGGATTGCATCCCTGAAACTGGGAGATGCTCAAGGAAGGAAAGGCAGGGAGCCCTTAGGGCAAGTTCCTCTCGACCAGGCTCTCTATTGCTCTCAGATTTAAGGATGGTCCCTTCTTCCCCAGAACTTAATTTATACAATTTGTCAAGAACAAAGAATGTACAGATTAGTAGCTCAGTATTAATCAGCTGAAATCAGCCCCTGTCATTCTACTCCCACAAAATTGAAAGCCCTTTCAAAGAATCAGTGCCTTGGAGCTCTGGATAATCATCATTTAATATTTGAAACCACCACTCAGGAGGTACCTATCTATCAACATGTCACTTCACACACTAACAAAACAATTCTTCTTCCATTGTACCTGAGTTTAAGAATCTCAAGGTGTTTTGGAAGCAATAAGCCTGAAAATTCTTATGAGATTCTTGTGATTCCCAATGAAAAGATTGAGTTGGGACCTCAGTGGTTGCTGGACTTCTGGGAAGAACGCAGTTTGGACCAATGAAAATTAAATCTCTTTGAAACCATATTTAGCTTAATGCTTAAAACTTGAAACACCAGAAGTGGCCATTCACCTTTAATCTAAGCCCTAGTTTGTCAGTAGTACTAATGCTGCTGGATGCCCTATTAGATCAGACCCACCATAGAACACAAAATCTATCACATGAAAACAGAAATTGTAAAATGTTTTATGCCACTTGATCATAACCTCAGAAAAGTATTGATTAAATTTAAGACATAAAGAAAAAATGCTAATGACAGACAGCAAGGATGCTGACACATCAACATGTAAAAGCACTTGGCTGAGTTATTTCTTTTTATCTATCAAGAATGACTTTTGCATATTTTTATATTCTAAAAATACAGGATTAACTGCATCTGTTAGATCAATAGCATAGAGTATCAATGCTGTCATCCATAAACACCCAGTCAGTTTTATGAACCAGATTATTAGTAGTTAAATATTTAAAGCTGCTTGCCCTTTGGATCTCACTTTGATGCTTGTAGCCAGAACATACTATCTTCCAACACCACATCCAGGCTCCACAGTGTGGGAGGAAGATTTTGAACCAGACCAAGAGCAAAATTAATTTTCCATCCTTCCAGACATGAAAAGAAAACCAAGAATGGGTTCAAAACAATACTGCACATTTTGGCTCATTAGAGATTGTCTTCAAGGAATGATACAGAATGAGCCATATGAGAAAAGGCACAACAAATTTCAGAGGGCAGAGTTAGGAATAAAGGTTTGGTTATTGCTGTGAGTCCTGCCACACACAAAGCAATTGCCCAGCGAAGAGTGAATCACCCAGCCACACTTGCTTTGTCTCCTTTTGTTTCATGACTTTCTCTTTCCTCTGCAGTCTTTGTCATCCCCACTCCTCCTCTGTTCAAGCCCATATCATTCCCCATGATTTGCTCCCTCATCCCCTGCCCTGTTTGGTTTGAAAGCTTAAAAAATAAATATGTGCCACAGACCACCTATTACAAGTAACTCCTTGAAACAATATTTCAATTAAATCAAAATGCCTGGATGTCCAAAAACTGGGAGGGCACAGGCAGCAGCAGAATTGGAGTTGTTTTTATCAAGAGTATTCCAGGAGCTGATTCAACAGTCCCTGGCATGTCATGGGAGAGGGGCAGTGAGGGGTGGACAGGGAAATGGTAATGCTGTGACATGATCCTTTCATCCAAAATAGGGTCAAGGCAGCAACAACCACAGAACAACACATTTAACCTGGGAACAGGATTGTCTCCCTGGAACTGTGCCCATTTCCCCAGGGTACTCGTCAGGCTGTGCACTGAAATATAACAGTTGGTTTCAAACAAACCCACAGTTATATGACACTGAAATTTTAAGACTGAAATCCTGCCTGGTTTCCTTTCATGGTAACCAAGGAACAAACATAGAGCTACAGAGTAAAAATCAAAGAAATCCAATAAAAAAATATAGTATTTTGCTAATTCTTGATGTCCAGTTGTATCTAAAATGATTCCTGTTTTGTCTCTTTCAGTTCCTCAAATTGCTTATTCTTTTTGTGGGCTGACCAAGATGCTTGGAGCTTTCTGTGGCAGGTGGGACAAGACTCACATTCTGTGGACACAAACAAGGTTAAACTTTAAAGGAGCACTTCAGCATCCAAGGCAAGGAGAGCAGGCACTGAGGTGTGGAAAGGATGCTCACAGAAATAAGTTTACAGTGAAATTTGGGACACCTCTGCTAGACAACATCTGTGTACAAGCAACAAGAAAGTGCAATGTATGATTAGCCCAGATGTGCTGAATTGTCTCTTGACTCTGTAGGAGATGTTCTGCTAGGACCTGACAGAGATGGGACTGATGGATTTCAGAGTGAGAAAAGCACAAACATTAATTACAACCAAGGCTGACTCCCAGATTCACCAAGCACCGACCTGATTTCCAAAAATAAGGGATATATTCATCTAGCACGCTGTCCCCATGATTGCTACTTTGCTCCATCACACAGGAAGCAATCCAATGTGTTCATAAATTTGTATGAACTGTACTGGTAAATGAAATAATAAATGTCTTCCCAATGGATTCCAATTGATTTAGAAAATGCACTGAATTATTTTAAATTAGAAAGGGGATGTTTACAGATTTCACAGTCAAAAAGGTAGTGTGGCACAACCACTTTGCTTGCTACTGCTAATAAGTCTGTCATCATAACAAATTAGCATATCTGTGTAAAAATATACATGTATTTGCATATATTCATCTGCAGACATTTCCTTTCCTGTTTTAAAAGTACTTCACAATGTCATCTCAAACCCTGTAGTCAGTATTAGTATTTATATGAAGTCAGTTAAAGTTAAGATGCCAAAATAGGGCTTTTGTTTCCAGGAGACCTCTCTGTCAATTTGTTTCAATTTAAATATAGCATATTAGTTTTCTCTAAAAAAGAGGAAAGAAACAGAACTGAGCTTTTTGTCACTTGGAATCACATTATCTCCTAAGTATAATTCACATAAAACAAATTACGAGGCTGATCAAATGCTCTGTTAACATAATTCTTTAATAATAATATCACTTAGATCTTAAACTGCTTAATTAGATTTCAGTCATTGCAATCAACAGCCTCATTGAAACTGTTCATCTATAATTTATACTCCTTGCATTTTACTGTTCATTTTAAAAACAGTATTAACAATAAGAGCCAATAGTAAGTAGGAAAAAATAGTAAAAATTAAAACCCTTTAGGTTTTGGGGTGAACTTAATTCCTGGTTCACTGAACATCAGTGAAGATATTTCAACTGGTTTGAATGGATTCACGATTTCCCTTTAGGAAAAATAGGTTTGGACTTCAACCACACATCTAGATACAGCTTTTGCATCTGATCACAAATCAGAACTGAATACAATAAGCTGTGCTTTTACTGGAAAGTTGATAAATTAAATAGAACTTTTAGACACTTGAGGCTTAAACACATTCAATTTAACTCCCAGTCATTAATTAGATTTTTCTAGATAATGAAGGTGTAAAGGCCTAGACCATGCAACATTTGCTGAAGTTCTTTAGTTCTTTACTTTAAAGAAGATATATTTACTGAGAGCAATGCAGAAGTGTTCTGTAAGGAAGTATTTGTGCATTTTTGAACATTAGAAAACAGCCATATCCAAAATAACTTTTTTTTTTTTTGAGTGCAGATGGAAGTAGGTCATCCAGGAGCAGATGACTTACTATCTTGGAATAAATTGCAATTACATCTCCAATGGTAAAGTACAACCTTTGTGTCTGGCCTGCAGGAGACAGAACTCCTCATCTGATACCAGCCCCCTGCACAGCACAGGTGGGATATTACAGCTCCAGGACTTGAGATAAGATTTGAGGATTGTGGTTCCTCTTTGAACAGAGAATATCTTCATGTTAGCAAGTCAGGAGTTTTGCTTTTATTCCTATTATTTGATGAGCCAGATGTTTATCTGTTGTTATTGCAAGATGGTATATTTATATACTTCCAGATTTATAAATATATTCCCTTTGAACACACAGTGTACTGCTTAACACCTTGGTGTTCCTTCAATAACTATTTTAGCTGCTTAAACTGAACACATTTCAGTAGCTCCTTCCTAGCAGTGCCCACAACAGACCCCAGCAGGATTTTAACACCCATCCCTCTAGAGCATTCTGCTGATATGCTCAAAATATAAGTGTAAACTAGCAGGCATCTGCTAAGCTACTAGGGAAGTATCCAGTAAGTAAATAAATGCATCTGGGTTGCAGCCACTGAGATTTATAGCACTTTTCCCCGATTTCCTTTTTCACACTACAGTAAATACAGTAATGGTGCTGGCTAATAAACAGCCATAAATCTGCCTTCCTGTGTTTATGATGTTTGCTGATTGAAAAGTAATGCTGTGAAACTGATGAAGTCAGGGACTATGAATGCAGGAAGGCTTTGGGTGCTGGGGGGAACACATTTTTAGTACATTTGAAACAGTCCATTTTGCAAGAGGTCTCCACTCCCACATCAATAAGTTGGGGTTTTCTCATAACCTTCACCCCCTCTATTTTCCACATGTTGTAAACTAGGTTTTTATTCCTAATAAATTCAACAGATCCAGTGCAGATGTAGAATAGAAGAGGAGGTCTGGAGTTTTGTGAACATGGCTTCTCACCAACAACTTAATTCAGTTCCCATGAAGTCGTCGGAAAAATTCCTGTAGACTTCCATGAGAGTTGAATTGGGCTTCTGTTCCTTCCTTCCTTCCACACAGTTTCTTTTATCCCCCTCTTCCATCCTTGAGGGCAGTTTGGGAGCAGTGGCATAGAACACACAGCTGTTCTTACATCTCAGTTAATAGAGCCCTGAACCAAAGTGCAGCAAATGTTGGCTGCAGGATCTCTGCAGGCAGAGAACATCCTCCTAGGAATATCCATACTGATTCTGTCAGCATCTCACATTCTGCTGACCCTGATGGAGCTGTCCATAAAAGTCAGATATTTCTTTTCAAGTAATGACACTGATGAGAAAAGTGACAGTGGGGGGTTTTTCTCAGACATTCGTAGGTGTTAGTTTGAGAACTAAATCAGAAGCAAACAGAAAAGGTGATTTAATCAGATGATTATATCTTTAGAAACTCTGGAAACAACTTATTTTATCAACTAAAGCCTTGGCACTTCTGTATGTCAGAAGTGCTATACACTTGTGAAAGGTAGCTCAAATATTTATTAAATCAGTTTGCAGATGTCAAATCTGTGAGATGTCAAGTGATAGCTACAGGGAATTAGCTGTGTTTATATTTAAAAAGAGAGGAAATATTTTCCTTTCTACCAATGAGAAGACAGACACTGTTGGCATCAGGCAACAGAATTGGTAACTTCTTTGCAATCCATCTCCTCTTGCCCATGTATCCCCTTCCCTCCTCGCAGGTGTGTTAATTTAAGCAAAGTTTAAAGTTAATTCCTTCAAAGAAAACAGTTAAGACAGGCCTAGCTATGCTGACCTGTAAAAGGTCTCTCAAGAGGAAGCATAATTTCATTTTAACAACATTTATCCCCTCCAGCAGTTACAGCTACCAACGCTGCAGACTGATATAAAATCCCCAGGGCTACAGGAACCTCAATACAAAGGAGGAGGTGAGACTTTATGACTGACTGAACAAGAAATCCCATTATTTTCCTTCCACAAGAGCCCATGCAAGAGTCTTCCTCATCCCCTCACGGTGAAACCCGCACTAATGCTGAAGGGGGAAAACCTCAAATCCAGCAGGTTGCTACACAGGGAGAAGTCCCTCAGGAATTGCAATGGACACTCTCCTTCTCAGCTACTACTGACTCCTCAGAACTGCACAAGCCAGGACAGGTGAACCGTCAGGAACTCATCAAAGTTCACAGATTGGGGGTAACATCCATTTTAATTTCTTTTTTTTGATACACACAAAATGTGCAGACCAAGAAGTTTTAGGACTGACGCAGGTGGGAAAAAACCTTTTTGAACAGGAGAATATTTTACTTTCTGTAACCAAACTATATTTTGTTCAATAATATTTGAAATGGGAGTTAAACTGTACACAGAACTAGCATCATTTTAATAGATACTTTGCAGTAGGAGAATTGAAAATGCTAAATTTCAAATGCAAAAGTGAAAAAACAACCCTGAGCAGTTCTAACACTGAAAGGTCACTGCTTATCTTGCTTTATCCCTGCTATGCCCAGTTTACAATTTTTCTGCCATATATGAATCTCCGGACCCATTTTTATTAGTGCTAAAATAGACTGTTCTCCCACTGTCACACCATCTGTCTTTTCCTCCTGCCTGCCAGTATACAGAACATCTAGGAGTTGTTCTGAAAGGAGAAAAATGGGAAAGTAAGAAAACTGTATTGTTTTGGTCACACACTCTGCTGGTGACAGCCTGTTTCCAGCAGCGACTGTCTCCACAGAGGGACACATTCAGCCTTCGCCAGCCCGTGACACACACTGAGTTTAAAAAAAACCCAACAAAAATGCAAAACAAAACCTTCACTGGCCTGAAATGAGGAGAAATGAGATTTGCTTTCTGCTCTCCCACTGTGTGATTCCAGAGAAGGGCAACTCCTCCCAGTATCAGCACTGCCCTGTTGACATTTCAGGTTCTGTCTCGGAAATTTGTCCTGACAAAGTTCTGATTCAGACTGAGCCTGAATCAGCACCAACAAGACCTGTTCACAGCACACACCAGGAATGGGATTTTCAGAAAGTGACAGCAAACACAATATGGGCTGTTGCTGCCTTTTTAGAATTTACTTTGACTTTAAATGTAAAAACTTTTGAGGGGACTTTTTAATACAGGTACCAAATTCCTTTTCCCCCACATAACAGCTCTCTGTATGAGTGGCAATCCAGGAGACTGCAAGCTCCACTTATACTCAAGACAAGCCAGAAATAAAAAAGTACTGAGTGGCACAAGTGGGGCAACAGGCTGTTATTACAAGGAGTGTCCTCACAGATAATTTTATACCTGCCTGACACAGCAGTCACATCTCATGAAATGTGCCGGATCAGTCACGCTGTGTTATGTGTTAGAAATAGCTGCAGATGTTTTTCTAAGAGGAGCACACAGAATCAATGGTCTGTCAGCAGAAAAAGAAAAAGGTAGAGTGAGAATGCATCATTCAGAACAGATTATCAGGCTGACCATCACCCAAGTCCTGTGAGGTTGTACCAGGAGAGTGAGAAGGACTGAGAAGCACAAGATTCCTGTCAGTGTTCAGTCTCTGTCTACTGCATTTAATACAGTAAACTCATACCTCAAGAGAACAGTCAGACTTGTTTAGTTCCTGGGTTGGGGAATGAACAGTCACCTCCCTGTTTTGACCATAGGATATTTCAAAAGCAATGAAAGAGTGGGTCATGACAAAGAATGAGGGATAAAATAGATTCAGAAACACAAAAACCCAGAAAGTTCTGGAAGCCATATTTTCCACTTGTTTGTATGCATGAGCACTGAATAACAAAACTTAGTTTCACAGAAATAAATCCCAGCACTGTATGAACCTATTCCAGTATGTGACAGCACATCAGAGCTCAGATTGAGAGCCTGGTTGGACAAAATAGAGAGGGACAGCTTTGGAACTGGGAAGCTTCCATTTCCTTTCCATCCACTACCAGAGCAACACAGCTTCATAGTCTAACAGTCCTTGCAACATCCTGGCTTTTTCCTTTGGGCTGAAAATGAATTGGCATTGAGGCAATTTGATTTTTCAAACTTTTAAGATTTTTCATGGGAAAATAGCACCATCTGTAGGAAAAAAAAATGGACCAAATTTGATTAAAATGTGTGTCTACTTTCAAGCCATTAAGCAAAAGTTAGGACTTTCTAAGAATAAATACATTCTTTAACAAAATCAGACCACATTTTATCTTCAGAGGAAGCCAAATGGACTTTTGCTGGTCTTGTGAAGGAAGGACAATGCCATTCCCATCCCATGATAAGAAAAAAGGTTCTATGACAAAAAATTTTCTACTTTAATCCCCTCTAACACTAGTCAGAAGGACAGTCATCGATAACCTACAAACCCCAAGTTCTTCCCCAAATACCACCATGACTGCAAAGTTATATCAGGCCATTGTTAGAACTGTTTTTTAGTTATTGACAGGGAAAAAAGAATCAGCCTTTTCAGTAAAGTTCCCTGACTGCTGGCCAATTCTCTTTCTAACATATGCATCTTTTATCCTAAAGCACACATATGTACTAGAGAATTTGGCTGCCTGGTGTGAATGAGTAAAACATTCGACAAGAGAAAGAGCTCCATAAAGATATAACAGACTTGTAGTTGCATGTTCTTATTTAATGAGAAGATGAATATTATCTGAATTGACAAGACACTAACAGTGGTAGTAACTATTCTGTGAGCCATTTGCTCTCTAAAGAGAATCAAAGAACTCCCATTGCTCAATACTCCCTAGAAAAAAAATAATTTCTCTGGGACTGAGTCCTACTTCTACCCTCACCTTGCTGGGAAACTCTGCAAAATCATTTAAAAACTGAGTCAAAACTACAAGGAAAGTCTACTGGCTTTGGAAACTTTCATAGTTTATCTCACAGTGCTTGAAATGTTTATACAGACTGTACCTTATTTTCTAGCATGAACGTCATTTGATTCTTTGAAAGCCTTTAAGATGTATCATGACATTTGTTGCTTTTAAAGGTAGCATTTCAATTAGCCTAATGATGGTTTCCTAGGAGCACTGAAGATCCACTTAAAAACACTGCACAGATCAGAAAAGCAAATGTGTGCATGTAGACATGCTTATGTCTGTCTTCATCAGATAGTCAGAACAGTGTTGTTACTTGCCTGTGGACCTTTCTCTTCTTAATTTAGTTTTCACATTTCACTCCAGTTTCTATACTGACCTTTATTTCCTAGTGACAGTTGAACTATGCCTGAATGCAAAATTTAAGAGCCATCCTTGTCCACATTGCCCACAAAAATCCTTAGGGATCTTTCATAATAGCTGCACCACAGCTGCACAAACTGATAATTCAAGAGATATTTCACTTGGCATGGAACTGATCGCTGCATCAGATAACATTATTAATGCCATTTTATTTGTCCAGCCTTGAGGTGAGATGTGGAAGAGCAGAGTGTTAACAAAACCCTGGCAGCACAGCTGTTCCACAGGATAACAGAAAAGCGTGGCCCTGCTGAAGCCAGCCCAGCCCAGGAAGCAGCCACACAGGCAAAGGGCTCACAGGAACAAAGCACAGCTCTTTCCAGAGCTACATCAACGATTCCCTGGGAAGTCTGAGGGACATTTAAAATCAATCTCTCACCACTGCTGGTTTTGAAGCTACAGAACAAGATGTGAGGAGTCAAAGAGAAGCCTCTAAGTTAGCTCCTCCCAAGAGCCAGCTGAGGGCTCATCACATATGAAATACCATCCTATTATTTTATAGGAGCATTGCTTTCTGCAGCTCCTATAAAAAGGTTATACAATCACTTGAGGAGGGGGCACTTAAAAAGCACCAGCAGCTGCAAAATCAAGTTCTGAATGAACTGAAGAAAAGCTTCAAGACAGCACTGATGCCAGGTGGCATTAGCCTGCAGTGAGATCTGGGCATAAAAATAAGATACATGCTGTTCTCATCAATGAAGCACACCGAGCTTGTATTTAGTAAAAATTGCAAATTTGTTTGAACAGCCCAGGAGAGATTAATCAAAGACTGATTTGTTGCAATCTGCCATTGCCTCACTTGTCTTACATATCTGGCTTTGAAGCTGGAGAGTGACTTTGAGTCTCTGAAGTTATTTTCCATTTTCTGACATAACACCACCAGCTGTTGCTGCCTTCTGGGATGAGACAGCCCAGGTAAATTCACCCATATGGAAAAAGCTGGCTAAAGGGTGCCTCCACTGCAGTTACTCATTCAACTGCACACAGACACATTCTGCAGGGTATTCTACTCCAGACTAAATTTCATCTAAGCTCTTTCTGCATCTGAAAACCTTAAACAAAACAGTGAGATTTTCTTAAGGTCTTCCATGTAAGCAGAAATCATGATGCTTCAGATACTCGGGTTTTATTAAAATTTTTCAATAAAGCAACATTTGTTTATTTTACTCAATATGGTTTTAGGACCTAACTTGAATTTGCAAATTGAATTTATTTCATCACCACAAAGCAGATTTCATAAAAGTGAGAAGTTTGTTCATACTGTTTTCCATTCTTCTCATGCTTATTATTTGCAGCACCCTGAGATCAGAACAAATTGTGCTTCATCAGAAAATTTCCACTTTGCAGAGCAGCTTTTCTGCCCCCCTCAGGGAAAACTAATGTGAAAATGTGTTTTCCTCCAACTTTTTCGTGTGAAGAAAAGTTAGATGTAGAGCCTCCACTCCAAAATGTGATGAGTAGGAATGGAATAAATGGGTCAGGTTTCAAGAGATGTCTAGCTGCAGTGATATTTGAAGCTCAGGAATGTAACCTGGCAGACAAGCTGTCATGGGAAAAACACAGAAGATCTCAGCATATTAAGTAAAAGTCTTACCACAACTCTTTCTGCAGCCTTGCCTCACCGGCAGCTAACGAAACATAGTGAATTATAATAACCTCAGCGGTTTCATGAGTGTAATTAAACCTCCAAATTATGTGACAAACTCAGAATAAAAAGACTTCACTAAATTCTGCAGAGCTTTGTGCAGGTATGTGACATAAGCAAATTTCAAGGCCTTATGGGTTTGTGCTGAGTCTGAAATTCATGCACGCAAGCCCTTCACGCAGAATCAGATGAAAAAACTTCACCTCTCCACTTGCACTTTACTCTGAGCCTGGGTCCACTAGAAGCTACAAATGATAGCAAAATTTGGGAGGGGAGGGGGGGAAGTGATACAAAGGGAATGAATTTACATAACACAGAAACTGAAGGCAACATTTGTACAAGCCCCTGCAAAGCCCCAGTGCCAAACGTCACAGAGCAACAGTCAGCATGTGCTGAGAAAAACAAAATATTAATGACACTATGACAAAGCTCATACATTGCAGCTCAGGAACAGGACTCCTACTGCTTATGTTTATACTTGATTTTTTAAAATTAAGAGCATGCACCACAGATGTTGGGATTTCTGCAGCTCTGATTTGCCTTGGAAAGCCATGATACAAACTGATAGGTGAATTCCCCAAGAGTGACTGTCCCGCAGAGACTTTTCCATCTTTCAAGACCTATCACACTTCATGGGATTACACTCTGCAATGTAACAACGTGATGTGTCTCAATACAAATCACTGTCTTCCTGCTGAACATGTAAAGAAATAAAAAACAGACCTTGGCTTCCTTTTTCTTCAGTACATATTCTAAGAGAAAATTGTAAGACAGTGTCTGAAGTCAAAGGACTGACAAACAAAACTTCTCTGCCAGCATCCAAATCACCAAAGATACAAATGCTTCATTTGTCTCTGTTCAAACAAGGTGGGCTGTTTTCATTTATTAATGCCAGCATAGATCTCTTTCCCTGCAACACTCTCACATGGCTCATCAGATGCATGCTCTACTTCAAAAACTCTTCTGATGTTTAATACTGATGTCTCTGCAGACAGCTCTCATTGCATCAATTAGGAAAGGAACAACAAAGCATCTCTCAAACTACAGTATAAGGAGTCTTAATGTATACTAAAGGTAGTCTTGTGTAAATGTAAACTGAGTCCCTGGAATAACAGAAAACAGCAGACCAAAAGGAGAGTGCATGGAACTGGAGACAATTACAGGAATTAGCAGCATGGTCCCGTGCCAGTGTGCCCAGGGGACACAGAGTTGGAAAGCTGTGCAATCAACGTGCTCTCAGCACTACAACCTTCAGTACTTCCAGCTGCACAAAAAAAGAGCTCAGCCATCTCTGAAAACTGAATTTCATCTTACCTCAGATCTGTTACTCTTGAATACTTAACTCGTGATTTACATCTTGCCCTTGATTACCATCTTCTTGACAGCAGTGGACAACTCCCTGCTCTCCTATTAAAAAAAAAAAAAAAAAAAAGAGAGAACTGAAACACAGCCATGTTTCAGCTGAACAAACCTTCCTCCAACTTCTATAGTTGCAGATGAGAGGACAAGCTTTTTTGAGTCCAGATAATCTTCCAAACTAAAAATATTAACAAAATTTCAATATATCATATTCTTCCCTCAGTCCACAATACCCTTGCAAGCAATCACTTACTCCCTATAGGATTACACCAAGCAACTCTACGTGGATATGAAGCCAAACCTCTAATCTCTGCTCTCCTTCCAAGCCTCTCTTTGAAAGGTCATCAGCCTAAAATTTATTATATGGCTTCACCCCAGCCTCTTATGAAAGCTTAATCTCTTAACTGAGCTGTTTGGCTTTTCCCCCTCTACTCAGTTTTTGTGTTTCAAACAAGGACAAGAAAGTAACTTGATTTATGCCCACAAAAAAAATTCACCTAAGAGGCTTCTTATTGTCATTATAGGGATAAATAACCAGTATGTAGGGTCTAGATGTAAGTGGACTGCAGTTCCTGACTGCTTCACAAGAAAATACAACAAAGACTACCTTTTCAAAAAGCAATGTACAGTCAAACTGACTTTATTTTCTCTGGCCCAGTTTCTAAAGGCCACAACCAGCCTTTAGGAACACCAGTAATTATGCCAGTGATTTATTTTACACAGTGGGAACAGGATTAAAGGCATTCAAACAAAATTACAAAAACAACTGACACAGAGAAAGTCTTTAAATTCTGATTTTTTACACCAACCACTGCTTTAAAAAACCACCACTCTTCACCATCTGATACCACAAAGAACATTAAGATTCTGTTACTATTACTGTGCTGAAGTATTTTCTTCCAAGGAAAAAGACACTGGTTGCAGAGACAATTTCTGGAAAAAGCCCAAATCAGGAGGAGCAGAACATGCCACTTTCACAATCATCTATGATATTTTTCCAGCCCTATGACCTTCATTAAAAAATTTCCTATCCAGTCAAGTGATTAAAGTGATGAAAGGTCATTTAGCACTTTCTAGTCCTTAAAGGCATTCAGTCACACTTTGTGCTGCAGAGAGTGTTTGTCTTCTCTCAGTGTTTACCACCACGGAGATGGCAACCAGCAGTGTCATGATGGCAGAGTTGTTCATTTCTCTGACATCAGTTACACTTTAGTACTAAAAGCTTCTATTGGCTGACTCTCTTCTTTTGCTGCATGATCACAGGAAAAGACAAATCTTAATCAAATTACTCAGGAAAGACTTCATGGATTGGATCAGACACTCTTATCTTCCACTTGGCACCATGTCTGAACTGCCTTAGGCCACTTCCAGTCACAGTACCTGTGCTTTGATATATTTTTTAAAAATATTGATGCAAAACTAAGTTTATCTTGCATTGGTGTTAATTTTCAAAGTTATGCCCAACAATAGTTTATTACTATAACTGGCATGCTATCTAAAAGAAAACCTCATTTCTTATCAAAGAAATCACAAGTGTTTTCCAAATCACCTGGTTCACTCTGCCAAATTGGGCAGCAAAACTATAAATAAATAATCTTAGAACCAGAGTAAGCTGCTGAGCTGACCTGGCTGCTGTTGGAATAGGGAACTGCCAACATTGTGAGGGCTGGGAAATTGAAGGCCTGGTTTATTTGCTATTGATTATTACTATTATACGGTAACACCCAAATGTCCCCTCTGTCCCCTCAAAATTCCTCAAGTCTTATATTTTACAAAACAGAGATCAACACAGAATTCCTCTCCTGAACACCTAAGAAGGTATCAGGTAAATGAAAGAAGTAAGGAAATATTGCTATACCCTTAGAATAATAACACAGCAATTATTCTAAGCTCCAAGGAGATCTCAGGTTCCCTGAGGTTGATCCATAGGATCCAGACCCATAATCTAGGTGCAAGACAATTCTTCCACTCAAAACACAAATCACTCATTATTTCCAGGTAAATTTAGATGGCAAACAGAGCACTCTTCTCTCTGGACATGGCCTTCCCAGATTACAGAGAAGAACTGCAGTTTAGACACTAAATGAAGCCTAATTCTATCATGAATTTGAAACTGAGGACAGGAAGAAAATTCATCTAGAAGACTTTTTTCTTGATCTTTCCTCTTTTAAGAATTTTATTACTTTTTATATTTTAGTTGTTGAATCACAGATTACTTTAAAGCTGATGCACCTATTTTTTTTAAAAATCCCATCACTGTAGACTATATGTGGGGCATAAACTTATTCACTTTAAATTTGGCTTGGTCAAGTCATCATTCTAATTGGTTTGTGAAAAAAAAAAATTAGGTTTATAAGATCACAGAAGCTGTAGTTACATGCACACACTGACTAACCTTTTCTTTTTCCACACAAATTGTTCTATTCCTTGGAAAAAAAAAATTAATCAACAGATTACTGGGAAAAAAAAATTCTAAATCCATGCTTGAGTACAAGCAGTTTCCTAACAACAACCGCCACCAGCATATGCGCACATACTCTGATTAAAAATTGTGATCTCCCAAAAGTTTCTTAAAATTGGCAACGCTGCCTCTCCTCATCCAGGACATGCCTATAAACTCCAAACCAGGTAACTTAGGGTTAGGAGGCAGCACCTGTGTTCTAAGCAGTTTTTAATTTCATCTTTCTTAGACCAGACACTAAATTTATATGATCTGTACTCAGCTTGCATGATGTGCTCAATGCTTTTATATAAGAACATCCTTCAATAATGGAGAAATTCTTTTATCTGAAAGATGGAATTCATCTCAGTTACACAGTAAAAAGCTACAGCTGAATGAATAAAGTACCCTACCTATCAGTGTCCAAAATAAAATAAGGAAATAAAAGCTAATAAAAATTCCTGAACTGGCAACTGCCTCGCAATTTGGAATTTGTTGAAGAGGCAAAATGTACATGACATTCTAAAGATTCCTAAAATAATCACCCACAATTAACAGTGCTGTGACAAGCACACAAGGAAGAAACAGTCAGTAGGATACAAACAGCACCATGTTCATTCATAATGGGGTTCAATGTGTTGAGAGAGGTTTGGGCTTGAAATGAAGGCTCATGGTGGATGTATTCTCACATACAGCAAAGCATGTAGGAAAAAAACTCTGGAATCATCCTGTTTCTTAACTGGCTTGAATCTTGAAGAATGTAAGTAATTTCCATTGCTGCATTTCAAGGCAATTTCCCTTAACACAGACTTCACCTTATAGTTTTCTCGAAGATTATCTTAAAAAAAACCACAGAATTTTTAAAAGAAAAATAGCTACCAGAAAACTTGAAAAGAAGGAAAGAACTCATACAGAGTAGAGCATTTTCATGTTTTCAGATATTTCCATCCTTTTCTATTTGTTGGCTGATTTGAGCTGCAACATTAAGCACTTTGGCAGAAGAGAACAGAGAAAGCAGCACCTCTCTCATTATTGCTGCCACCTTATGGACCTCTCCTCACAGGCATGAAGAATCTCACCCAGATGAAGTCCTGTCACCACAACCAATGACAAAGAAGCCACATCACTCTCACAAATTAAATTTGGCTGGAAGAGTCGCAAAGAAGAACAGAGTGCCAAGCATATTTTTGTTTTGCTAAATGAAAGGATGTTCTATCATTTCAGCTAGAACCCATATGTCACTCATACCAAGGGATATCAGTAACACATTTCCTTCTGAAGAAAGAACACAATGAACCAATTAATCAAACCTTAAAACGAGGATGAAAATTATTACAGCCATTTGTTAAAATACAAAAGGGCATTAAGAAAATAAACAGCAATATCTGCTATGGTTAATGCAGTGATATTTTCAGTATCCCAGGCTTGCAGAGAATTGGCACCTCCTTTCTGGGACTTGAGTGCTTCTGAATGCAGGAGTTTCTTAGCACTCTCTCTGATTCACTAAAACTCAAGAGATAAATTCTGTCTCTACCTAACATGAATCAGGAATAAGACCATTGAAATAAATGTGTCTGATTCTGCACTGTCTCAAGTCTTTTTCTAGACCTTTGTGAGGGCATTTTGAAATCCTCCTATTTATGTACTTAGATGACAGGAAGCAGAAGTAGTGTTGAGCCCACCTAACCACAACCTGAAGCTATGAATTTATTTATTTGAAGCTGGCAGCCTAAACTGTCATCAAGTGAAAGAGGCACCTCCAAAGGGTTGTGAATCCTATGATGGTTGATAGTCCAGAGCAAGTGTCTCATTATTAGACACATAAAAAGGGCAAGGTAAACTATACAAAATGCCACAAAATGGAGAAACAACCTCAATCAATAAGTTTACCTAATCTGTTTCAGTAATTTCAGAGTCTCAAAGAGGTCCATGACATCAAGACTGGAGTATTACAGAGATGGAAGGAGATGAAAGACAACACAGCTATAGGACCAGAGCTCCACCTCCTTCCCCATTTCACCAGGAAGTGCAGGTGGGGCATCTGTGTGGACTTTCAACAGATTTTTCTGAAAACTCATAAGATGATAACATTGGCCAAGCAAATTTCACAGACACAGATACCATCCCTCATTTGACCAGTGAGTAAATCCTAGTGTGTGATGTGTGGAATCAAAGATAGATAAGTGAAGCACATCACTGCAATAATTTCTGATGCACAGCTCTATCACTAGAACTTTTCCTCCAGCAAAAAACAAAACAAACTCTGGAGCATTTGCAAAAGTTTTCCTGCCCTTTTCAGGGTCATTTAAATTTTTTTCAATGACAGACTGAAAAGCTGTGCTAATTTCATTAACAATGAAATATGTTCCTCTTGAAATCTTTTTTTCTCAGCAGTAGTAAAGTAAAACTGAAGTGTATCACAAAGCATAGTGCTGTTCAAGCAAGTCCTGGATTTACAGATAATTTCATTTTATCACAACACTTTCATTGACAAACAGAATGAGAATGAATGACCCTTCCACAGCAAGAGCACTTATCCCAGTGTTAGTGCCAGCAGCTGGGCAGCTCACAGGAGTACTGGCCTGACCCTTGGACAAGGCTTTCCTCAGAAGGGGGACTTTCTTACAGAGACAACATTTAGTTCACTCCTGTGAACTGGTGAGGCTCAGACTCACAGAATGGGTCAGGCTAGAAAGGACCACACTGGGACATCTGGTCCTGCTTCTGCAGTGTCATCCCACAGCTCAGTGCAAATAACTGAGAGACTTCAGGATTTTAGCACAGGTATTCCATTGGTTTCAGCAGAGAATCCAGGTGAGTGCTAATGATTCCAGCCCAAAAGAAATTCAAATTAAAGCCCCCATTCCAAACAGTTAAGCATTTGCATTGCCTGCTTGAATGAACAGTACAAGTGACTAAATGAGAATGTTAAATCTAAAGTTATACATGAGCAGAATCTTTGCAAGAACTAACCCCCAAAAAACTAAAATTATCAAATTGGAAAAGCAACACTCAATTTCAATTACACAGGACAAAGCACTGGTGGCTATTGGTCTCCTTATTTTAAATGGTGTTTATTTAAAGCCATTAATTAATAGAACCCGGAGATCACACATAATGTTGCCTGGGTAGAATTTCTGTTTCCACACCATATAGACATGAAATTCAAAGTGAAAGGCTTAAAAGCTTAATGCAGTAAAGACAGAAAATATTAAACTTTTCAAATCCTCATTTCTCTGGCCTTTTGCTCACCCCAGTCTCCTATCACATTTTTTTTTTTTTCCTTAAAAGACATTATGTGTTAGGAGAGCAAAGCAGCCTGGGGAGGTGATATTTTACCATTGTCTGTGCCATTAATGCAGTTAAAAAATCCTCAGACTGGAAAAATCAGACAGATGCATCTTCCAGGTTCACATGTGCCAACTCCATCTGTTAAATCATTAAAACACAGGCTTGGCAGATTCTGGAGAAAAACACATTTGTTTTCACTATAAAGAGGAAGAGTAAACTTTCTTTCTGTTCTTACTACTCCCCCTTCCCCTCCCCCATAATTACTTTAATGTGAAAATCTGCATGAGTAGGTACTATTTAAGACGCCACTGAAAGAGGTTTTGATTGAATTGGGATGTGTATGTGTCAAATTACATGTCACAATCCAGGTTAGTCAAAGCACTATTAAACCAAGGTCTATAGATACATTAAGGTGCTTAATCTTTTACCATTTATTGCATATATCATGTTACACCATCTATTTAAACGCTGATTTTCCTTACAGCAACAAAGCTTTCAAGTTAATTTTAAAGGCACAGTTTACATAAGGAGCAGCAAAACTGATCAAAGAAAGCAACCAAACCTTGAATTAAAAACATTAATAACAATAAACCTTTTCTCCAAATCAATAGTGAAAAAAAAAATTCTACCTTCAGAATAAAGAAAAGCAACAAGATTCTGACCTAAATTTAATACTAAAAGCCTATATTTTCCCAATATCAATACTACTGATACTGGGAAAATAGATTTATGCTTTTTCCCACTATAGCACTGTACAACCATTTTCACTATGGCAACATTACCTACAATGCATACATCAAAAAACTGAGCATTTCGAGTGCAACTAAGTATAAAATAGGATGAACCTAGACATGAGTATGACAGTGTGAATAATTTAAATCCCAAGACTTCCCATAGCTGCTATTAAAACAACAGATTGCTGCTGAATGCATTTCTTTCTCTTTGTATTCTACAACAGAATGGAATTTTATTCTCCAGGCTTGTTACTTTAAGTAAAATGTATCCTATTTAAAGCAAATGTTTGGAAATTTTGTCTTTTTTGTGTTTGCTTACAGTTTTGCAGCTATTTTCTACCATGATCTAAACTGAGATTTTCTCTGTACTGTTCTTAATGGCAGAGTACAGAAATTAAAAGCTATTGGAGATCAAGATATCTACCTCTGCAAAATAAATACATTTTTCATAGAGGATATTCCTCTGCAGTTTCCTGAAGTTTCACTGAGTCATCATCCCTGCCATTCTGTGCATCAGGGCTCATAAAATAGACTGGAAACCGAGATCCCACTTTGTGTTATGTAACTGCAACCTTTCCTTCTGTCAAAGTGCCCACTAAGGGGCTGTAGGAGCTGCTTCTTTCCCAAGAAGAGGTTGAAACACTTCTTTGACTGAAACTGGAAACAAACATTTCTTTGACTGGAAATTCTCCTGCTTTTGCTCATGGGTGGACTGCACCCTCATGTTTCACCCTCCTCCTCTTCCAAACATCTTCTGAAAAACCTGATGGGACTTATTCCAACCAGCTCTATCTACACAAAACTGATGGTGCTCTCTGTACTTCACTCCCAACTATGATTCTTTTACTTAGGCAGTCCTAGAAGTGTTCTTAGAACCTGGGAAAATTGCAGAACCATTGCTTTGAGTCATCCAACACTTTCCCAAATGTCCTCTTTCACATTACCTACGCACCATTCCCATATGGCTGGGGTCTCTCCAGGGAACTGGCTACAGCTTCTCCACTGGAGATCAACCTCAGTTCAGATTTAGTGGAACAGAAATTTTTTCCTCCAATATTGAGCAACATAATATTTACAATCTTATCATTTTTATAGTACCAGCATGATTTCAGAGCTGTTCTCAGGCAAGACCAAGCAAGCAGAGTACAATATGAGTGCACCAAAGAGAAAAAAGAAAACACAGGCATACCACAGAACACAACAGAAAGGGTACTTTAAGCGTTTTCCAACAAAAACTGTTATTCCAAGTATGTTCTTTCTTTCTAACAAGTATTTTAATTTACATGCTCAGAGGATGCAGAGGAAAATGCATCCAAAAGAGACAATAACGTCATCAAGTGATGGCTACAAATAGAGAAATTTGAACTTATAACAAATACACTCTTAAATTAGAATACAATTAGATGCTGATATCCCATCACTGCCTGCAATCACCCTCAAAGGAAGCAAAATTGCATGAGACTAACAGAACATTCACTTGTTTTAAAATTTACAGGAGGCTCAAGAAAGTTTCACATGCATTTTACCTCAGAAACAATGTGCTACTTATTCTTCCTAGCAATGATTTTTTACATAGCATTCTGGGATCAAAATGTAATTTTCAACAATAACATATTTTCTGACATTCTCTAAGGAAAAATTACTGGTTTCTTCCCTCTAAAAGGATTTCGATGGAATAACATCTGTGTTGAGATTATTGTGAATATGTTAAACTGACAGCAAGTCTCTAAGGGGCACTGCTCATTAATGTTCTGTGCATAAAATTAAAACTTGAAATATATTTTTCAATCCTTTTTGAATCATTTAAGCAATTCTCATGCAAAGAAACTATTGTGCAGCAATAATATATTTGCAGAGTAGGCTATGAAAGCTATTAAAATGTCCCAGACCCCCTGCCTTTCAGGCAAAAGGAAAAAAGGATACGCTTTCTGATTTGAAACATGAGCTGTATTGAAACAAAAAAGTACTTTCAACGTCCATGAAGAGTTCGATTTCAGTTTATACAATGTAACAAATTTTAAAATTGCGTCTTTCTCCTTCATCTTTAATTCCCATGGTGCCTAGGTAGTTCTCATAACAGCAGGAGAGTTTTGTTAAGCGTTGCACATTGGCATTTACAAGAAATTTTTCCAGTGGCTACAAGTGGTGGCCATATTCTTTGAAACTGCATCAGGGCAGCATTCTGCAAGCACTCTGCAACCAGAACTGGGGAGCTGTGCTCTGAGACAATGCCTGGGACTCAGGGATTTTAATGCTAACACCTTCTCCAGTTTGAAAGTGACAAAAGTCTCCATGTCCATAAAACAAATAATTTTGTTTGGAGGGCACATATAGTTCTTCCACCCAGTACAACGGAAATATAAGTGTATCCATCAAGTTTACTGCAGTGCAGTCTCTCATGTAAATCTTTAGTTTGAATAAAAAGGAATGAATCTGCTCAAAACCAAATAAAAATCCAGGAATTATTGAATTTTTCAAACACAAAAATCTGCATAAAGCTTAGCTGTAAGTGCCATTTTACGGATAAAAAAGGAACATATTATCATTGGGAAAACAAACAAACATGCCCTCACTGTTTCAAAAGCCACTGGATAATTACAGCCACAATAAGATGAGAGTTCTAAATTTTGCCACAACATATAATGATTCTAACCAGGCTGTTGGATTACGTTCATAAATGGAAATTCAGGAACTCCAATTAACATGTTCTTGATGTGATAGACTTTAGCAGGGCTTTTTTAAATTAAATCAGTCTATGTCAATGGGACTTCATTACTTAAATCATAGTAATCATAACAAGGCTGCCTACATCTGAAATATTATGTAAAAACATTACAAAAAGACACTGAAGTTATGCTCAAATACTCCTCTTTTAGACTTCCACACCTCACATTGCGAACTGTGGAGCAGCAAGCACAAAACTACCAGTACTAACTAATATTTTTTGGTCAACATTTTCAATGCAAAAGCCTAAGCACAGATACACACAGATCTATAAACGGATATATAAACACCTCAGCAGACAGCTGCACTTTCAGAGGTTCTGACATTGCTGATGTGGAGGAGAAGACACTAGATTAGTGCAGCTGAAAGAAAATAACAAAGCTGCTCTTCAAATTTTAGATGTGAAGATGGCACTTTTGAGTGTGAGGTGCAGGCCTTGAGAAACACGGAACACAGACTGGTGCACCCCCACTGCAGGTTTCCCTGCAAGATTCCCTGGAGGAATCTTCATTCCTCCCTCCCTGCTGTTATCTGCCATCAGTGGGGGGCATTTGTTCCCCTTTTCCAGCACAACAGCCCAGGCAGAGCACTGCCAGCTGCCTCTACAGAGCTGCCAGACATCCAGCCAAAGCCAAAGCACCACAGGAATGTTTGGGACTTACTGATCACACACTGGTTTAGCAACAGAGCTCTGGGGTAATTGCCCAAATTGGGAGCATGTGCTGCTCACAGCACACGTGTGACACTGCCCTGAATTTCCACTCAGAAAACAGCATTTACAAACATCTCTCCAGCAGGACCCTGTGCTAGAGAAGCTGCACAGCCCCCTGTGCCAGAGCTGCCCCCACAAAGAAAGAATTCTGCTGTGTAACCATCATCTCCACAAGAAAATCAGTTCCTGTTATACCAGACCATTGCTAGTTTGCCTCACAAGCGTTCAGAAAACAGGTTCACAACGCAAAGGTTGATTTAGCAACAATTCCTTAGCACTTGAATCCCAGTATCACTGTTGTAATTGCTTTCACAGACAGCTCCACAAGCAGTTGTGCTTCTGCATGGATGCAGCAGACAGAAAGGAGACAGGAAAAGGTGATGTGAGCTGAAATGAGCAACCCAGGGTAGGTGGATATCTTAAAGCTCTACTGCTGCAGAAGACTCTAACTAATTGGATAACTCCTAACCAGAAGGGACAGGAAGAACTGGAATTTCAGCATTTATGACCACATCCATACAGAATTTATCCATGTTAAAAGCACCAAATATTGAGACTTGATTGTATTTAAAGGTGATACATTGAGCTACGTAGGAGCTACTTCAGCATTTCTCACATGATGACTCTGGAATCCCAACAGACCTGTGTTCCTGTCATTCAGCATCATTATTAGCTCATTAAAATCCTGTCCCGCTTTTTTTCTCACAGTGTAATTCTAATATTGCCCTGTGCCCATAAGAGCCTAAAAAGACCTACGACTGACTACTCATTTACCACATTCCCTCATCTGAGAATAAAGTGCATAAGACTTGAACACAATATAGTTCTATTTCCACAGTGTTAGTATAAGAAGCTTCATCTCTCATTTCTTCTTGACAAATGCTGGTGCAGTTTAAGCCCTGACACAGTAAAATACAGATTTGATTGTTTCATTAACAAATTATCTTTTTCAAGGAAAGCATCAAAGCAATAAGAAAACTCCTGAGATAAATGTGACAAAGCAGCAGGAGTTAATTAAGTAGGACAATGAGTAAGCATTTACGGGTGTGATAGGAGACCCAGCTGATTTAATTGCGAGCCTAATTATCAATTAGAGAATCAAGAAATGGTGTGTAAGTGAAATATTCCATTTGTTGATACTTTAATGATTTTCAGAGACCCAGAAGAGCAGTATTAATTGCTATTTTAGAACTACAGAAGGCATTTTTAGTCTCCTCTTACTCAAACAGAGGTTCTTAGAACTTCTAAAATAACTAAGAAATTTATATAGTCTTCTTGTGCTCAAATATTTAAGGGCTTTAGGTACTTCGGATTTTTTTTTTTTAAGTCTAATAATTAAATATTCAAACACACCGCCTATAAATCACTCAGCTGAAGTCAAAACCTTCCTGCATTTATTTTCTAATAAGCATAATAAGTGCCCAGTAGTGTGAGAGTCCCATTAACTATTTCCAGGGTATTTACACAAGTCAATTTCCAGACAACATGAAAGAGGTTGGGGAACCATTTAAACCCACGAGGGCAAAGAGCCAGCTGGCGCCAATGATTGTTGAAATATTTTATCCAGCAAGTGCAAGAAAAGAAAATTACCAAAAAAAATAATATATTGGAACACAATGACAAGATGTATATATATTCTGGGTTCTCACACAGAAGCCATAACGTACGTTGAGATCTTTCTCAGAACTTCTGTCATAGGCATGTAGCTTGTAAAGGACATGCCTATTTTCATTTTTCAGAAAAAGAGATCAGAGAGACGCTATCACAGGACTGATAGCGTCAGTCCTGTGTTTCATTGGTGTTGTTTCCCAACAAAATTATCAAAAAACAACTTTGGTGTGTAGCAAGAGGAACCCAGAACAGGACAGTAGATTAAAAAGAAGCTTTCCACTACCTTAACCTAAATGTGTCTTCCTTCATTTAAAGGCACACACACAAAAAAAGAAAATATATTACCAAAAGCACATCCCCGGCCTCCTGAGGGGCTGCAAGAAAGCAGGGAGTGGGAATTTTTTGCTTGTTTTTCCCCTGAGAAATGGGTGCGGTGCTACCTAAGAGCTTCGAAAAGACAAGAGAAGGTAACCCTTCTCCCCAAAGAGCAGGTACGTGCTTCCCGACATTAATTTATTACACGAGTTATTTCCCGCCCCTCTCATTACCTTGTGCCCGCCCACCCGTGCTCCCCCCGCCGCCATCTTGTGCCTGCCTGAGGGACCTCGAGGGAGCAGGGAGTGGAATAAAAGAAT
>VZRH01002494.1:267805-327550 GCA_013397555.1 Urocynchramus pylzowi
TTGCCCCGCAACGCCCGAGCGGCCGCGGCGGATCGCGGGGCCCGGCGGGGCTGAGGCGGCGCGGCCCCGGCCCGATGGAGCCCACCAACTTCATAGCGAAGGACTACAACTGGTAACAGCCCTCCCTGGTAACAGCCCTCCCGGCCCCGGCAGTACCACTGCTCTGCCGCTGCTGCCGTGCACCTTCCCCTCCCGGCCCGCAGCTCCGCGCTGAAGGAGATCTCCTGTGTTCGAAGAGCGTGGGCGCTGGGGGAAGCGTGCCTTGGTAAAAAATCAGGGATTTAGAGCTGGCTCCAGTGCACCCCTCCGGCCCCGCCGCGTGTGGGGTCGGGGCATCTCGTCAGCCGACACAGTAAATGAAAATATATTTGAAAGAACATTGGTGCTTACTTTTCAACCTTCTCTGCTTCTTAACATAATTTAAAAGGGTTTACATGTGTAAAAACAGTGTTTACATGCAGTGTTCACTGTTTCACATGCAGTGTTTCGAACCTCTGGAAAGTATTTTCCCATTAGCTCTGAGTCAGATAATGATAATTTGTGTAAAAACAATGTTTACATGCAGTGTTCACTGTTTCACATGCAGTGTTTCGAACCTCTGGAAAGTATTTTCCCATTAGCTCTGAGTAAGATAATGATAATTTGTGTATAAACGTGCTGCTTTGAGTGGTGGAAGTTTAAAGATTCCAAGTTTTTAAAATGCTGTGCTTTGTGACATCAGTAGTTGGGTTGGCGTGTGGGGGGTTTCTTTAGTGAAAGTTTTCAAAGTAATCTTAAATATTTTGTGTTGGTTTCAGGAAAAAACATGTTGAAAGTGAAAAAGATGCTGCAAAAAGATGGGCTGAGAAATGGGGATTTTTGAAAACACCTCTTGAAGAGGTAAAATTGAATGCATGTAATATGGCTTATAAGCAACACATGAAATCGACTTGAGCACAAATTTATCTGGATACAAAATGATGAGAGCACAGAAGACTGGAAGTGTACTGAGTATGCTTTACTACGCTGGCATCCAAGGTGGCAACTGCACTACTTTTGAAATGGTTCAAATATTCAGTTTTCTTCTGAATAAAATACATCAATTTTGTAATTTATATGCTGTGCATATTCTGATATATTTCTCTTGAGAAGCATGACTCCTAATAGTGCTAACAAGTACTAGATGCACACTGACAGGAAAATATTTCCCCTTTGTCTCTCCATATGGTATTTTAAAAATCTAGGGGAAAAGGTTCCAGCTAATTAAATTGTCAGTGGTGGAATCTACAACAAATGAAAATATTTGGAGTGATGTCTCTTCTCAGTGATGTTTAGATATTAGAATACAGTAGCACATGATGTTACATTTGGAATCACAGTATTTCATTGCAAAGAACAGGATTGATGCAGCCCCTGCATAGTTGTAAATGTAGTTTGCATGTCTTCTGAAACAAAAGAAATCCAGTATTTTCCAAAGCACTGAAATAAGTAATCCTGCTTGAGGTGGAAAGAACAGGAAGTTCATATGCAGCAATGAGGGGAATGGTGTAGATTTCACATATTGTAGTATATTTCCAAAGAAAAAGAGTCCAGTTTTTATATATGTTTTGGTTTTAGTTGCTTGGAGATGAAAAGAAAGAAGCTGCAAAGCCCAAGCTACAGCTTCCAGATCACCTGCAGGTTCGACCTGTGACACCTGTGGAAAAATATATTAAGGTTAGAAAATTAGATTTTAAAATTGCAATACGACAACATCTGTTTTAAGAAACCACACAAGCTCTGAAAACCAGTTGTCTTTTAGAGGGGGCTCTTTAACTAAAGGTCAAAGTAAACTGCATTTGCAAGCCAAACTATGCTTTAAAAGCATTTGTTTAAGACAAGGAATTGCCCTTTGGATATGGTTGTAATTTTTTTACCTTTATTTAAGAGTCTGCTTTTTGTCAGAGACAATACCACTGTCCTCTTCAGTACCACAAATCAATAAGAAGCCATTTCTAATAAGCCAAGTCATAATTATTTTGTTTTATATGATTTATATGTATATTGAGTCTTAAAGCTGTCAAACAGCTGGAGAGTAGAATGTGACTGATGGTTTAATTTATAAATACAGTGTGTCAGGATCACCAGTGAATAGGGTGAGTCCACAGGCAGCTAAAGCAGTGACATTGGGAGAGGAATTTACAAAAGGGGAAGCAGAGTATGCTAATGAAAGGGAAGGTTAGTCCACTTAGAGAAGATTAGGGAAATAAAGGAGATTGGAAATTCTTACTTGCTGAACTAGCTTTATTTCAAAGGATTCCAAGGGTGGGGAGATAAGGTATGGAAGTAGTAAAAGCTTTTACTGAGATTAAATTAAAATAAAAATTAAGAGCTAGTGCTGAGTGTGGTAAAGCAATGAAATGACATCATTTCTGCCATTACTGCTTCTCCTTCTTCAGTTTTGTCCCAAACCTCCAATCTCAGTCCAGTTGCAGTTTCAGTCGAGTGCCAGCCCTGTGAGGGTGTTGGTGCATTAACAAATCCTGCAGTTATCAGCTGCTCCACAAGCCTGCAGAGCCTGGTGCACGTTGGAACAGAGCTTCCATTTCACCTCAGAACTGGGAGAAGAGAAGGGCTGGCTGTGATTTAGGTCACCCTTTACATATTCAGAGTGAAGTTTCATACATCCTTTTCAGAGCTGTCTTTCTGCACATTTACCTTGTGGTAACAGTCAAATCTGTTCTCTCTAGGTTAGACTAATAAAAGCTTCTGCATAGTCCCCTCCCCAAGACCGAAAGTGGGACATGATTTCCTTCATTATCCTGCTCAGTGGGTGGCACTTTTGGCCATAAAAATTATCTTTTCTGAGGAACTGCTCCACCTAAATATCATAAACATTTTCTAATCTTGGCCAAAGAACAAAGTGAAGCAACTCTGGCAAGAGAACTGAAACATTGTTCTCTTGCTGTGTATTTCTCTGCTAAGTCCCCAGATGCTGAAATGATAGAACGTGCCCAATTGAGATGATTCAGCCAAAGTAAGCACAGCAGTCACTGAACAGAGTCTGTTGGCTTTTGTTTTGTTTCCTTTTTAGCTAGATTAGTTGCAGATTAACTTGCTGCTCACCCATCTTTTAAAGTAGAAGGAAGGTAGAATGAATAAGTAGTTCTTGTTGAAAAAGCCAGCTTGGTCAGTGATATCTTCAGCATTTGGATTTAAAATAATAATTCCATAACTGCATTGTTACCAAATATATTACAGCAAGGAGGAAACACTATTTCTCCTTTTTACAGAAGTTAATTAGTTTTAAAGATGATGATGATGATGATGATGATGATGATCTTCTGCTTGAGATTTTTTCCATACATAATAATAATAATACAAAAAATTCTAATTATGTTAAGCAATTAAAGCCCTTAGTATTGGACCAAACTTGGAAAAAAAAATAATTCCAACATATGCTACTAAACAATGACTTGACTGTTGGTTTAGAACACTACAATACAAAAGGCAATGTTGCAGAAACTTCAACCAAAACCTTTTCATCATTCAGTTTTACGTGTTACTTTGATTTTAGGTGCTTCCATCTCCTCCAGTACCTAAAACTACCCAAGGATTTATTGGCTGGAGATCAGGTGTTCCAGCACTGGCACTTGAACACGATTATGAAATCCAAAGCTGCAGAGGAGCTGTCTGTAGAATGAAGTGACCATGTGAGCCCTCTGGGTGACATTATGAAATAAAGAGGAACAAAGATGCATCTGCATTCCTAAGGAAATATTCTGTAGTGGACTGTTGGACTGTGAGCAGTTCTGCTATTTATGTAAAAATCCACAATCATCTTGGTGAAGTGTGAACATTTTCATTTTACTTCATTGAATCTATGGCATCCAGGCTGCTAACTCTGCTTCAGAGCTTCTGCTTGGAACTTAGAAATAACAAGGAATAAACTCAGGTAAAGATCACAGAGCACAGACTGTTTTTATTAGCACTAATAAGACTATAATTTAAAAATATTCATTGGAAGTTAGAATGACAGTGCATATTTTTATAATTGTTTCTCCATGAGAACCTCTACTCATAAAATGCTCATAAAATACGCTGGGGTTTGTGTTGGGTGTGCTTTGCAGGTATTTTGTGAAGTTGCACACACAAGTGAGTAGTTCCTAGTAAAGAAATAAAGTACACAAAGGCCACAGTGACACAGAGTCTCTGTGAAGAATCAGTTTTGGTATCAAAGCAGGGTTTTCCTTTTAGTATGCAAATGGGTTACAATGGATTGCTTCAGTTTTGTGTATAGCAATATTTGCACCAACCAGGGAAAGATGCTCAGAGCCAGCAGGTGATTGCTCTGGGAGTTACTGGGGTGGCTCCCTCAGTGCCCTGAGTTCACTCCTGCTCTTCATTATGCACCTGAAGATTTGCCAGGATTTCTGGAAACTCAGAAGGAGACTCATTGAGCTGCAGCAACTGTTTGCATGCTGTAATTCTAACTGGCCAAGGTGTTCAAACCAGAAGGTTGTTTGAGCAAAAAAGAGCCTCCAAGAAATCAACACAGGCAGCTCCCTCTAACTCCTTATCACTTGGAGGGAAAGGTTTTCCTCTTTAACCCTGCTGCAAGATCTCCTTTGTGTTCTGGAGCCATCAATATCTACTACTTGAGTCAGCACTAAGTCCTTGGCTTTCACAGCAGTAAGGCAGCAGCCAGTGTTTGTTCTTCCTTCTTCCCAAGAAATGACTCACAATGATCAACAACCCACCTTTTTTTTTTTTTACATCCATTTCCAAATGCCCACAAAATAATAATATTTTACTTTTTTCCACACTCTTTTACAAATAATGGAGAAGTGAGTCATATCCTTTGGAAAGATTACCCAAGAAGGAGAACACATAGCAGAAGTAACTTCAGACACTTTACTTAAAAACCAGAATAAAGAATAACTTGGAATCAGACTCTGGAAATTGAATCTAAATTGCAGTTTAGCTACTAACCATAACCTGTGTACACTGTTCTTTAGACAACCAAGATAATTGCAAGAACAATATTTAAATTCAGTGTGCTTTCTTGTCATTGCCAGGTTTGTATCTCTTGCTTATTTTAATCATGTGGTATGTGGTTCTTCAGTTTATTTTAAGGTCATAAGATCTTCTTCTTGTCTGATTTATATAAACAGGTATAATAATGATTGATATGTCATTTAGTGGCAATTAAATTACATTAATTCAAGCCAAATAAAAGGGGAATTTTGCTGGCTTTTAAAGAGTTATATTAAAGAATCAAAGCTGGCATCAAATATGCAGATGTTTGTATGAAGTGAAATCCAAATCCAGATGAGCCATGGTTTGATTTTTAAAACCAAAATAAATTCTTTGTCCAGCATCTACAGTTGGACATTCCTGACTCTTATTCCAGTGTCTGAATATTAACCCTGTCCTGGCATTAAGGGATTTGTATTGTACATTCTGTCATTTAAGGTACCTTTACTTCAGGATTTACTTTGATAGAGACTAATTTGGGATGTGCAAAGAATGTAATCTAAAATTTCAAGTAATTTCTTTATCATAAGTCTTTCAGTTGTTATTTATCCCATGTATTCACGGTTTTGTGTCACGTGAAACTATAAACCTGACTATTTTTTTCCCAAAACTTCTAACATTTTACATGAAAAACAATTGTAGAAGTTGTGGATTTGCAGCTGACAAAGGACTGCCCAGTCATCTGCCCCAGTTGAGAATCCTAAAGGTCCTTACAGAATTATTGTATCACCTTGTTATGTTTGAAACCTGGCCTTTAATTTGTGGAAATTAACCTATTTATTGGAGCCAGGTTGTGTACATAAATGCCACTGCACGCTGTAAAATGTCACACGTCTCCAAGGTCAGGACAGTGTCAGTAAACTCTGCATACACCAGAAAATGCTTCAAAACAAAATTAAATCACTTCAAAAGTGCAACAAAAGTCTAAACAATTTTAACTCTGTATAAAAGTGTTAGACCTGTGTTTCTGTGCAAGTCAGAGCAGAACCAAAATATGAGAACAAGATGTAAGTGTATTTAGATGTCTTTGATGCTCCAACCAAAATTTCATTTGGTCTTTTGCAAAGCTTCTGCTGAGCACAGGGAGCTGCAGAGCAACTCCTTGGTTGACAAAAATTTCTCAGAAAGCTGAAGCCATCTGGCCTTTAGTGTTGTTTTCAGGTAAACTTTGGTAACACTCATTTTACAGAAGAGCTGTGGAGGGTCTTTCAGAACTGCACACACAGAAATGTTACTGGATCTGATACCCAGAGCCAGAGGTGGAAACAGGTCAGCCCCACAGCTGCCATCAAGGATGTGTCCCTGCAGATGCTCTCCTGGGTATGGGATGAAATAACAGCAAAGGCTTAAATGGAAGCTGTACTTAAGTTGAAGAACAATGAAATCAAAATTATCTTTTTCACAAGCACTCACTTAACAAACAACAAAATTGGGGGACAAAAACCTGGTGTTTTGCTTCACAATGTGTTCTTTTCTGTGCTGTTAGAACTGGCACAGAACTGGCACTTGCTATTTATAATTTCATTAATATAAAATACTTTACCAGGAGCTCAGAGTCAAAAGATTGCTATTTATTTAAAATGCATTTTACAGAGAATAAAGATTTTTTTTTTTTATTAGATCATAGTTGCTGGTGTTTCTGAGTAAGCAGCACTGCTGAGGTTGCAATCACATACAAGAGCTGCTGTACATTTGGAAAGAACCAAAGTGAAAAGCAGCCACAGCCTGTGTACACACAAGTGATCCAGTGACTGAAAAGGTGCTTGGAGAATAAACCTCAGTGCTCTGCATGAGACATCTCTGCAGTGACATCTGTGACATCCCAATGGCACTCACTGCAGCCCTAAGCCTGAGCAACAAACTCCTGTTTCCAGCTCATCCTATTGGCTGCTCTGTCTGCCTGAGGTAACTTTAGTTCTGAGATTGTTTCCTTACAAAACAGAGGATGTAAATTACATTATTATCATTTTCAGAGACATAAGGCTCCCCATTCACACACATAATTTCCTCCTTTAGTGAAGGATTCTTTTTGGTTCCTTCCACACTGTACAAGGTAGCAAAGTGACAAACATTGATTTAATGGAGTCCCTGACAAGCAGACCAGAAACCTCTGCTTCCCGGGGAAGCCAAGCCAAGCCCAGCCCAGCCCAGCCCAGCCCAGCCCCTGCTTGCTTTGGGTTCCTCAGTGTTGTGTTTTGTTCCCCTTGAAGCTGTGCTCTTGTAGCAAGACAGATAAGGCCCGCTCACAGGCTATTACCTTCTTCCTGACTCCTGTGGTTTTCACATCCCATCAAATTGTCGTTTAGCTGAAAGCATGTCAGACCATTTCACAGGACCATACTGGAATAAATTTAACTGTACTGGAAATTGATGCTGTTGTGCTGTGAAACTGATTGGGTTGGAAGTGAACAAAACATAGTTCCTCAGTCATACACGGAAAAGACTAATGGTATTGAGAAATAATTTTAAAACATAACAATTCTGTTAACCTCATTATCCTGTTTTAGGTGAGCTGCACTTGCAGTTGCATACCAGATCTAGCTGAAATTTGGAAGTGATGGGCCAATACAATGTGCTTTTATTAATGGAAATTAACACCTTTACACTTTGTGGTCACAGGTTGTGTATGTGGCCCAAGTGACTCTGAATTTAGCCCCTTCCCTCATACTTTCCACCTCACTGCTTTATCTGCCTCACTAAAGAAGTGAAATAAACTAAAAATTCACTAAATATTGAAATAAACCTGCAGACTTCAAAGCACAAAAATAGACGCAACATGAAGAAATAAACAGAACAAAGAATCTTCACTCCCCAGCAGCACCACACTTTCAGTTTGGTGGCTCCACTGACAGCTGCGTCCCTGGGTGCAAAATCAGATTTGCAGGTACCAGACTGGGATTAAATGTGGACATAACTCTTGTTAATCTAAGTTTTTAACAGCTCTAATAACAGCATCATTTAGAGTTCCAATACAGGGCTGCAGAAGTGGCCATTTTCTCTGCTTCCTTGATAAAGGGCTCTTTATTCAGTCCATTTTCCTGACTGCTTTCCCAAAAGATCATAAATGTGGAAAGCAGCCCTCGCCCCCCAGCCCCTGCACGCACATTTCTGTCTGCGGCTTTCCCAGCGATGCCTCCAGGCTGCCGAGTGACACCCGGCTAATCCGCGATGCTCCAGCCCGACCCGAACCTGACAATGCCTTCTCACTTCCCGCAGCCCCTCCTCCTCCTCCCCAAGTGAGAGACGAGCAATGCTTTTATTCCTCACCGGGGAGCAAGACGAGCCCAGCTCTGCTCGTGAATCTCCTCTGCTCGCTGACACGCGTCAGACACAACATTCTTATCCTTAAAAGCTGGAGCAAAACAAAAACAAAGCAAGAGCCCAAAAAACCCCAGTGAGTTCCAGTCCCTGTCTGGAAAAAATAAACAACCATTATGCTCCTCTTGCCAGAGCCCAGCCATGTCCTTTGTTTCATGAAAGCTGTGTGATTTCTCTGCTCCCACCAGGTGCATTCACAGCTTCCATCTTGGCACTGCACTGGTTAATGAACAAACCCCACATATTTACAGTCTCTTGGGGAAGCCGAGATCCAAGTGACTGGCACGTGAGGAAGCATGAAGGGACAAGGTTTATGGGTTCACTTGGACATGGAGATCTTCCCCCCACCTCATCTCCTTCCTGGCTGTAGTCACAGGCAAAGTTGGGAGCTCTCTGTGGCAACAAACCAGCCCTTGCTGCTTAAGCCCAAGGCCTGAGAAGTGAGGCTGGCTCTGCTGCTTCTGCACAGGACAACGGGGTGCAGGGGCAGTGGTGCTGCTGGGGCAGAGAACTCTGCTCCAGGAGACGGGCCCCGAGTATTTAAAGTAGGAAAATTCACTTTTACCTACAACTTCTGGGAGTCTTGAGCCAGCTGCCAGGTGAAGGGAACACACTGCAGTGCAAACTAGACAACAACCTGGTTCCCAAAGAGCACTGCTGATGCTTTTGTTCTCCCAGAAGCTGTGTCCACAATAATTCCAGTTACTTATGTGCAAACGAGAAAAGCTCTTGCCATAGTTTTGAACAAAACAGGCTTCTCACTATGTTTGTTTGCCCTTCTGCTTGTTTAAAGTAGGAGTGCTTGTAGAGCAAATCAGTATTTTACTGGGAGAGCCACAAG
The DNA here is from genome assembly GCA_013397555.1 of Urocynchramus pylzowi. Classification (NCBI taxonomy): domain Eukaryota; kingdom Metazoa; phylum Chordata; class Aves; order Passeriformes; family Fringillidae; genus Urocynchramus; species Urocynchramus pylzowi. The sequence goes on from VZRH01002494.1 coordinate 276,960, forward strand.
CAATGACAGCTTGAGTCTTACTCCTCCACCTTGGGCCAGAGCTGTTTAACTTGAGAGTGACTCACCTTCTTCATACTCAACAAATCTCAATTATGATGCCCTGCATGCATAGATGCAGAATTCTACACTTAAAGAACTCACAAAGGAGAAAGAATTTCCTAAATCTGCTTTCCATTTTGCTTTCATTTGCACTGTTGGAGTCACTGCTAATCCATCCTTACCTGGCAGCAGTGACAGGCAGGACCTGGCTGGGTCTGCTGGGCAGCCAGACCCTGGCACTCCCTGTGCCCCTCTCAGCTCGCTGGTCCTGCTGGGGTTAACCAGCTGTTGAGGGTTTCTGGAACACACAAGACACCAAATTACATAAATACTGCAATTATTTGGAATGTATTTTACATTCATCTCGTGTGTGTGTTTGGCAGTGTTGGTGGACTTGTTTTGGAGCTGAATAAAGCACATGCAGAGTGGTCATGGATGTGTAAAAGCATCCAAATATGAGAATGGCTCTTCAAACCTAGTGAGCCAAATCTTTCTCTTTTGAAGGGCTCTACAATAATGACATATACATTTTTACCATGGAAAAGTAGATAAATACACAGCATTGTCTTGTAAGCCTCCTGAACAGTCCCCATAAGGGCAGATTGCAAAGTTTATCCTATACCTCAGGTTCCAAAATGTTGGTTTGTTCACCTGCTCTTGCCCAAACCCTGTGAGACATAAAAATACAAAGTCTTACAAGACTCTAGTCCCAGCTCGGGTCTCTTCCAACACTAACAAAACAAACAAGCTTCACTTTCTCTCCTGATGACTATAAGCCTTCTCTGAAAAATTACAGCTTTATTATGCATAATTCAATTTCATCAACTGCTTTCTTTATTGTCCCGTCTAATTATGCACACATATACTTGTTATTTATTGCAATACATAAATTATGTCCCAAGCACAGCCACAGAAATACACACACACTTCTTACGTAAGAAGAATGGAGAAATCAGTCAGGCCAATCAGGAATTTATTTACTCCCCTGTCCCATTCTGCATTTGTAGGTGTTTGTACAGATTCAGAAACCACATCTGAATTCTGTCTGAATTCTCACTTTGGTCGTTACAAGGGCATTAATTACCTGCATTGTGTAATGTATCACACCAACTTTAAATGCTTTTTTATTTCTGAAAAACAAGGCCAGATGCACAGAAGTTTTTATGCTTCTGACAGCCTAATGATGACAACACAGTAACTCAATTTGTTGGCCTGATTCTGACTGAGAGAGGCTCGGGTCAGCAGTTTGATGTACCACATGCTTTACTTTTAAACTTTGGTCATCATTCAGGACTGCAGTCCAAATTCAGACTTTAAATGATACACCCCAGGATCCTTGTTCTCCACAAAGCTACAGAGGGAGTTTGGGCAATGAGATCTCATCTTTAGACTTCAAAGGTATTGTCTGAAATGAGTCCCTGTGGATAAATCCCTTCAGGGCAGGACTTGTTCCTCCCGAGCCCACTTGGACTGTTCTGACCACTCACCCTTCCCTGCAAGAACATCTGCATACAACAAAACTAAGCCAAAAATGTCAGTTTTTTTCCAGCACATATTGAACCACCTATGGAATATAATTAATCTCAAGGGTACGTTCCCTCTGCGAGGTGTCAGGATAGCACAGAGTCCAGAGGCATTTGTGTCAATGAAGAATGTCATGCCTGCAGGTCTCCCTTCTCCCCCAGAGGAGAGAGACCTGAGAGCCCCCTGTAATGGATGTTTGTTTGTCTGTGGTATCGATTTATTCATTTGTTACACACTAATCATTAATCAGCACCTGGTGCTCAGACAGTACAAGGGGTCACACAATCAGCCATGCAGCATCACCCACTGCCCTGCCAGGCCTCTCCAGAACCCACAGATGCTAAAACACCAAACTTTATGAAAATAAAGTATATGCCAACACTCCTTTGCAGTCCTCAGATGAGCCCAGCCATGGAAGCTCTCCTAACCAGACCAGGGAGCACTCCCCTCATGTCCCTGAGGTCACAATTTGGCTAAACATATGCAGAACATGCTTGGCTCATTACACATGTGCATATCAAATCCACATTCAGCAGCAAGGGAACAGAAGACAATATATGGTAAAATACTGGAACTTTACTTCAAAGATCAGGATGCAATTCCGTGGACTCCCAGGGTGACTTTGGCCACAACAGTCACCTCCCCTGCTTCTGCTCCCATCTGTAAAAAGCAAAATAACCATCCCTCATTTTTACTTCATCCATCTTTGCAATTTAAACTCAGAGCTCTTTGTAGTGGTGTCTCTTTCTCAAAATACATCCAGCTCCCAGTACACAATGTCCTCCTCAGAACAGCCTTATGAAAATGCATCCAAAAATAAAATAAAAAGAACCATATAAAACATCTACTGATGAGATAAGACCACCAGCTCAACAATGCAGTGAACAGCTGTAATCTGTGGGAGGATTATTTCTATTTGCCATAAATTCCATCTATTTTTCAAGACAAGCTCTTCTCTTTCATATAACAGGGAACTCAGTATCTGCAGGCAACTTCCCCTCCCACCAATATGGTTTTTAAAGGCTCACAGTAATTTGTGACATTAATTAGAAGATGTCACATCTTAATGACAAATATTAGTACTAGTCTGCTTGATTAACATAATTTATTTCTTCATTGGACATTTTATTCCAGATGAGCTGCTTTTCATCCATCCATATTTGCTGGGGGAAAAAATGCATCCTGACATGCAATGTTAATGTGCCCTCTGTGCTGACCTCTTATCTCTTAACTTTTCATTCTCACCCCCCCATTCTCTGCAGTGCCTGAAATGAGCTTTAGCAGCAGCTCTTGGTCAAGACTCTCATACATTGGACCCCTGCCAAGGCTTTTGGGGTGTTTAGCACTGACTAAAGGTCTATTCCTATGACATACACATTTAAATTTAGCACTAAACTGGTGGGGAAGAAAAGAGAAAAATATGTAAAATGCCACTTTCTGACAAGCAGAAAATTAGAATTCATTCCCCTGAGAATTAAATGGACTTTTCTGCTTCCAGTCACTAACTATGACAAGGTTAACATTTTTCAGTCTAATGACTAAGGACATTAAGTGTGTATGTGAATAAGAAATAAAATTACTGGAGGGTATTAGCTAAGTGTGTGGCAACAGCCCAAGCTGACAACAGAACTCTGAGGCTGCAGATTGTAGCCAACACTGATCCTGGGCCATGGAGAACCAATGGATACCACAACATGGAGGGCATCCTTCTGTCCTTGTTACTGTAACAACATCAAAATCCCAGCAAGATCCACATCTGGGTGGGGGGAGAGCTCATCTCAAAGGGCATCCAGCACATTCCCAGTATCCCAGACAGGGGCACCATGACAATCAGACGTCACAATGCATTTTTTAATTTTTCTAGTCTGAAATCAGTGTGATGAACTATTAGGCAGCTCTGTAACAGAGCATGTTTGCTGTAACATCAAAAGCTGTATTCTCCTCTCTTCATGTACAAACCACCAGACACATCTCAGCCTCTGAAAGGTTTGTGCTTTGCCAGAGCAGTGTGAGAGGATTCCTGCATGTGTGACACCAATGACAAGTGCTGCACCTGCCTCCCACAAGCTCTGATCCACATTCCACACCACTCTCACTCTGATTGCACTGTCATTACTTTTGGTCCCTGGCCTCATTACCTCACACTTCCATACAATAAACTGCATAAGCCACTTACCTGCCTGTAATCCTGGTAAATCCAAATAATTTCAAATGAGTTTGCTTTGTTCCTCTGCCCCTCCAACTTCCCCAGCCTTATTTTATGTCATCAGCATATTTCAGGCACTTTTGAAATTACATCCTACTCGAGGTCACTGCACTCATTTTAATTCCAAGCCCCCAGCACATCAGTGCTTTAACTCCCTTCTGATTTATTTATACTGTTTATTATCAGAGCCCAATTCAATCAATAAAAGCTGGAATTCAAACACATGCACACGTTTGAATTATGCATACAAACACTCATCAGGGGACAGAAGACAACTGCTATGGTCTAGATCATTCCTCTAACATATGGCAGCTCATAGGTAAGGGGGCTCATAGCCATGAATTTTTATACCTTGACTTCTGCTTGACCCCAGTGGTTGTTTGGCTACTGGAAACCAAATGGATCGAAATAGCATCAGAAATTCCATGGAAGAGGCTTGGCCAAGGGATCTCTGCATTTCTTATCCCAAGCCACTAGAACTGTATTTATGGGCTTTCTGAGCTAACGGTTCCTTTATTAGCTCCTGTACACACAGGAATTCCAGAAAAACACCAGCAAGCCACACCAGACAGTCATGTCAAGCAAATGCTGCAAACAGAACAGAGTACAGAGAACTGGAACCTAAAGGGAAACCAAAGCACAAACCTCAATTGCTGCCTGGCTTAGGCATCAAACCAACCTAAACAGGCTGCTGGAAGCAGAGTAGGAAATTAATAACTTTTGGCTCCCCTCTGCAAACCACCACCCTCCCTAAACCTTACTGGTCAGCAGATCCACAGGCACAGCTCACTGCTGGCTTCTACTTGCCTTTGAACACAGTTGGTGGTTACAACCCAACAACATTGCAAATTCAGAAAATGAAGGCAGAGAATGTGTGGACATGCTACAGACTGACTACCTTTGGAATTGTATGCCCCAGCTCATCTGCAGTTCCATCTCTCTCAGTCCTTTGCCATCTCCTCACTGCTCTTCCCTCTCCATCCTCTCCCTACCATGGATCCTTAGCAGCCATCCCTCATAAGCAATCATCCTCCCTGCTAACCACTCTTCTGAAAAAGCTGTTTCTATTTTCCCTTACTGCTCCAAGCTCTCGTGCCACAGCAGAGCTGTGCTGGTTTGCAGCACATGGGGCATGGCCTGAGTGCTGGGGACTAAATCCCAGCCCCTCTGCCCCTCCTCAGGAATTTGAGTGACAAAATTCCCTCCTGAATCTTCTCTGGCCTAGAGTTATGTCAATTCCAGGAGTGTCTCTGAAATCCTGTTTTAATATTTCACAATTTATGCACAGAGTATTTTGGCTTTTCTATCAATACAGTTCTGCTTGGTAACTCCCAGTTTGAATGCTGATTGTGTTTTGCATAAATTAACTAAATTGCAGCCCTTCTGTTTCATTGGTACTTTTTGTCTGCTTCTATCAGGAACAATGTCAGGGAGATTGCAAGCTGACTACAATTCTCTTTCCTAAGCAAGAGGAAAACATGTAAGAGCCCAATCAGCAGCAGTTTCCTGATGGCTGTTGGGCTTTATAAGCTGTATTGTACTCTGGCATTTAACAATTTCTGTTCATTTGGTTCACTTTAAGAAGGAAATGTAACAATTGCCACAGTGTTCTGAGCCTTGGTGTCTATTGATAAATATGGAACAGGTGTAACAACAGCTTCTCTTTCTTTCTCCTTAAAAATTCCCTGAGCTAAAAAGTTGTTTGTGCAATGCCAAAGCAAGGACAGGTCTCTGCTCCCAAGTTCCAACACTCAGCTTCCATAGGGAGATATGCAGCAGCCTGGAGTTCACAGGTAAGACAAGACCAACAGTGGTGTGAAGCTGCCAAGAACACAAAACTCTGCTCAGGTGCTGCCTGAAGGAGGCTCCCTGCAAGTTCCATAACCCCACAGGTAGGGGAAGTTCCAGCAATTGATGGCACATTTTAAAGATTCTTTTACTACACAGCACAAAGAATTCCACATTCAGCCCTGGTCTGACAGCCAGCAGTGCTTACACCTGGGACAGGTTTCATTAACCAAGAAATGCACTCAGACCTCACCCACGACAAAAATCAGTTACCACAAGTTGGTTTATAAAACAGTCACAGGATTTATTGAGATAAATACAAATAGAAAGTTACATAGATTCTTTATTCTGACAAATGAATGACACTTCCAGAGTGTCCCCACTTAACTGGGCTCTAAACACCACGGTGTAGTGACACAGCTGCCACATGCTCATCCCACCAGGGCCACAAGTGAGGCTCAAACCTAAGCAACATGACCAACATGCTTTGGATCACAAGTGCTGGATCATTCCCTACAGCATCCCAGCAATATTGCACCAACTACTGTTACTGTCATGTTCCTTAGCTAGAAATGCTGAAAAGTGATATTCTTACTGCTGCTGTGAAAGTGGATGGATTATCTAACTTTGCTCCACCTGGCTTTTTAAATACATATTTTTGCATAATTTAAACAACCCAGAGAACTGCACGTGAACACACTCATTGCATACATTTGTCTAGGACAAGACATAAAGTGCAGCCTTTAGTCATGCTGAAATCATTTCTAGTTTTAAACTAAACCAAAAAGACAAACTTGCAGAGGGTAAATCTGGGTAACAGACCAGCACATTGTCTACAAAAAACCCACCCCAGAACCATGCTGGCCCCCATCAGGACATGCAACTGTGGAGTTGTACCAGGAGGTTTTAAACACTCGACTGAAATCAGCTCGTTCCAAACCAACCTGAACTTGGGAGCCAGAGAGGTACCAAAATATTGTTAAAAAACAAAGAACTTTGTTCAGCCTTTTAGTGAACTTCTATAGCTGCTGACTTACCCTTTACACACATCCTAGTTAAAAACTCCTACTGAACACTAACCAAACATGCTCAAACCTATGGAAGCTTGTGTTTTCCAGTGGATTATTGCAAGTCAAGGTAACTATTGAAGGTGATCTGACAAACAGCAACCTGGGTTGGGTTAACGTTCAAGGTATTTCATTTATATACAGCATATTTCAAACATACTTACATATTCACACACTTAAAAAAATCTGTTCAGTGCTGAGAAATTTAATGAACTGATAATAAAAAACAGAAGTGAAACCTTGTCAGAAAGGCCTTAGAAAATCTGAACTGTTAGAAAATATCAGTATAATGCCAGCATTAGAAAAAGATATTAGAACTAGAAAAAATTAACTTGAGGGGTCTTTTTGTTAAGAAATTGCAATCATAAAAAGTCCGTACTGAAGAAGCATTTGTTTTAAATTATAAAAAAAACTGTAAAAAATTAAATGTAGAATGTTGCAGAGTTTACACTGTTTGCTGCAATAGCAGTGGTGTATTTCTGCCTGCAACTTCCAAAGAGCATTTTGTGATCTCACAAGAAAACAATTTGCTACAAATACTGTACATATTATAATACATGAGTGGTTAACTCATACAAAAGTGAGCCCTCCCAAAATACAGAAACCAGCTGAGGAACCTACTCACTGTATTGCCACATTGAAACAAAACCAAAACAGGTATTTCTGTGAAAGCCTTCCCCCATGTGAACTACTTACTATGGAACATGAAATAAGGGCACGCATTTACACAGGTCTGCTGAGGAGAAAGGACTCTGCTCTCAGAAAGAAAGTAACAAAGTAACTGTAATCACATGAAGCCATTTCTTTAGTATTTAAGCATTAGTTTTTGAGCAGGACAAAGTTTCAATCCACAGTAAAGACTTTTTTCCAGGACCCACGTTATTGCAGATTTGGGATCCAAAAGAAGATGGGGTCCAGCAGAAGTACAAGCTCTACAATTTTTCTGAGGCTACTCAATTTGACTAACACAATTCTGCTCTTTCTTCCAAGCCCCTGTTCCAACAGACAGGAGACATCCCACTTCACCTTACATGTCTGACTTGGTGTTTGCCCCAGACCTTGCCCTACATCCCACAGAGGTTGCAGAGCAAACTGTGGCACCACCTTTCCCCAGAACATTTCTGCACTGGGGTTTTGCAGAATTTAGAGCTCCTTTGTTTCTGAGGAAGAGCTGTTTGGGGTTTAACCACTGGGCAGGTTAAAAGGTGTTTGTTAAATGAGGTGTGCATGTAGAACAAACAGACTCAAGCCTGTATCTCTCTGTAATACCCTTGTACAGCTCCAGCTCCTGCTGCAGAACTGAATCTCTCAACTCAAGTGACCTTTGCTGGGGCAGAACGAGGAATTTTCCGCTTAGGAAATCTCCAGTCTGCCTGCTCCTGGGAGAGGCAGCAGCAACAGAACCTGACCTGTGAACACCTGTAAGGGCAGGCAGAAATGTTGCTATTATGATCTGTTAACACTGTAAGGGTATAGCTCAGAAGGAACAAATTAATAGGAACCTCACAATATACAAAGAATCTTGAGCTTTCTGTGCTTTGAAAAATATCACACATAAAAATGACCGACCAATGCTTAATTCTAGCAGTGTAACTAATTTAAAAAATGAAGTTATTTTTGAGCTATTCCCACTGATACAGAATTAAGTTCTTCATAATTTTTTGTTACAATTCAAAACTATTCACATATATACACTTTTTTCACATAAATGCAGTAGGCGGAACAGTACAAAGATCATAATAAAAGTGAGGAAGGAACAGCTTCAGGAAAGTTTGCTATTATCAAATTTTAAGATTTAGCAACCTTTTTATGCTTATAGCAAACTTGTACTAACAGATATATTTTGTTAAAAAAATGAAATGTAAATTCCAATTATGCTTAAACACCGCGTGTGGTGTAAGACTTTACAGACAAGCCTGAAGTGCAGGTGAGGTCAGAGTTATCACCTCCATTTATAAAGGGAAAACCAAAAGGAAGGAATTACTCACAGGAATCAAACATACCACTGTAAATGAAACAAGGTCATGAAATGAAGACTGTAACATTTCTCAACACCCCCTTTCCTGCTCAAATAGGTAACAAAACCCACCTTAGCTGTCCTCATTACTCACACTAACCGAAACAAGGTGAAAAACCATCCTGCTGTTCAGCCTTCACTGCACAACAACCCCTTAGTTTTGTTTTTCAATGGTGATATTGTCCATGTTATCCTGTTTCAGTTTTATGGTGGCAAAGAAAGACACATCTTGATCTCTGTCAGACTGCAGGGCTAGAATGGTCTCTTCTGCAGCTTCTAGATGAGGATTGCCTACACTTTTAAAATAAGCTGGAACAAGAGGAGAAAAAAGACAATTTTAATACAATCCAAAGGAATAAACCCTAGAGCAGAAATACAGAGAATGCCAAAACCATCTGGGGCAGCTTATCCAGCTTAGTGTCTTCTTACAGAAACTACAGGAAACTAAGGAAGCTGACAGAAAAAGAGAAACATGCTGCTTCTGATTCACCTTATTAGGTACTTAAATATTTCTAAGATAAACTTTTTTGCTGAGCCCTAAGTAGCAATGTATCAATGAGCAACAGGAAGCTGCTACTGTACAATGCATTCCAAACCCTTCTCCATACTTTATTCTGAAAAAAGACAGGAGATTTCTGTGCTTCTTCCTCTGAACAATCAGAGGGCAGCACACAGATTAGACGTGAGACAGACCAGAATAACCCAGATTGGTTTTTGGCTGAGGAGGAAGGCTGGACCCCGAAGGCAGCGCTGCCTCGGGCGCGGTTCGCGGGGCCGCACTGCCCCCGTGTGGCGCCGCTCGGCACCTGCAGGACCGGCCCGGCCAGCATCCCACCGTCCTGCTGCGAAGCCACCCGAGTACTCTCAAATCTGAATTTAAATCCTAGATTACAGTGCGTGACTGTTTCACAGCCTCGCACCGACTGAGCTACAAGAGCTGTGCTGGCAGAGGAGAGCCCGAAGTGTTGGATCTTTCCAAGGAAATGAAGGACCACACCTTTCTCCAGCAATGTCTGCCTGAGAGCCTTAGCGAGCAGGACCCTGACGTTTGGCACAGGATCTGATGCAAGGCTTAGAAGGCTGGGGAGTAAGTGTTCAACAAACTGGTCCACAGGCATGCATTCCTCTTCTACTACAGCCTACAAGACAAACACACAACAGAAAAAGCAAGATTTATGTTAAAAATACACTATTTGCCATTCCTTTAATTTCTTTTGACCTTGTCCTTCATTTGGCCTGTTAAAAAAAGCTGTGAACAAGAACACCCCGCCCTGTGTCTTACCATTTTGAATTTCAGCCAAAGATGGGCCAGGAAGAGCAGATTAATTTCTTTCAAGAATGTTTTAGGAAATGCTGCTCTCTTGCCTATCATCACCCTTTTCCCTTTTAATGTTCAACCCTTGCTCCTCGCTGCTACCCAAGTAAGCATTTTTGGTTTGGAGAGGCGGCAATAAAGAGAGAAATAAATCCTGGCATCCAGCACCCGCTGGTGGTGTGGAGAGCTCTTGTGATCCTTTAGCCTAACATTTGTTTAATCCTTGGCCATGCATCTCTGTTTGGGACTTAACTCTTGGCTTTGCCACAGGGATACCAGGTAGTCCAAGGATCAGCTGTGGCAGCTGGAAGCACAGACCCAGACAGGGATACAGCTTGGGGTGGGACAGCCAGATGCCAGCACTGAGACCACACTGACTCCAACCAAACCAAAAATAACCAAAAAAATTGTAGTCGAATTTCAGTTTTGCCCACATTGCTGCAAAACCCCAAATTTATTGTCCACATAGAAACAGAGAGAACATTCCAACCTGGCAAATGAAGGCAAAGGCTTGTCTCCCAACCCACTTGGAGCAGTGGCGAAACCGCACTACGAGCTCATTGATGAAATTCAATCCCAGGGCGTTGGCACTGTTTGCATAGAATTTCTGTAGTATTGCTACAACCTGTGAGCCAAAGGAATGGCAAAAGGAGGGGAACAAAAAGAAGAAATGAAACTTCAGCTTCAGCCCTCAGACTTAAAAAGACATAATTTCATTTGAATTCTACAAAGGACACTGTATTCAATGTAGTCAGCTCTGCTTGTAGGCTTCATAACAAATTAAATCAACTTTGAGGAAAGATCAGTAGTTGGTTGTTCTGTGTTTTGTTGTGGTTTTTTTTCCCCCAGAACTGGGGGAAGGTTTTCCAAATCACATATATTGGCTTTCACTCACTTCAAAGGATTTCTCATACATACAACCACAGAGAAAAATTTCAGTATCTGTGGCAGTCTGGCAACTCAAAATATTTTATAAACTTTCCGCTTCACTTTTTTCCATATTGATTCCTGTGTTTATCAAAACATCCCTATTCACCCTACTTGTCTGAAAAAACAGTGATTTCAGGGTACCCTCTCCAGGACCATTTTGCTGCTCTCCTGCCAGGCAGTGAACTAAATCCCCTACCAGTTTGAAGGAGATCCACCGAACTTCTGAAACTTTATCGGAGCACAGAGTTAGTGCAATGTGCCTTAAGTAGTCATAGACATCATTGGGATTGTAGAGCTCCAGGATCAGGATCAGCTGCCTGGAACACAAAGGAAACCATTACTGTACCAAGTGCAGCACCAGCCTGCTGCCATTCACCAGCTCTTACAGGTGGGGAAGGAGCACCAAGGTACCAGGATTACTACAGAGCCCTTGAGCAGTTTGTTCTTCTCTTCACTTGTTACAGGTACAGGCTTTAATCCATCAGGGAGGCCCAGAGAAACTGTGATCCAAACTACATCTACCACTGTATCAACATTATCTAAAAGAATAACCAAAAGCTACAAACAAAGCATAAGAAGCCTTTTTCAGCTTCAAACCAATACCCTGTACATTCTTGCAAAGCAAACACTGAATATTTATCTAAGTGTAGAAATCTGCATTTCAGAAAATAATTCCTAACACAGAACCACACAGAACTCACTCCAGCCACAGAACCAGCACAGAACCAGCAGCCACACAGAACCGAGGCAGTGGCAGCTCCCCAGCAGGGCTCAGGGAGCTGCTGTGTAACTTCTGTACCACTTTGAGTTTGTTGTGCCAAACTACAAAGGGAGAGCAAATCCTCAACAGCCCAAACACAGCAACAAAAGAAACAAAAAGGTCAGACTTTATCTGCAAACTATGGCTACAATGGTGCTGCAAATATCAGCAGGGCTTGTAGAAAAGAACTGTGGGATGGTAATCTACTTCTGTTATATATCCAGTCTTATAGAAATACAGAAAAAAAAAAACCCAACTTATTTTTTAAGAACTGGGTTTTTTTCCCTACATGTTAAAAAATTCCTTTTTACATGTGTTTCACTAATTTTTGCAAGGGAGTCCTGAACTAATATTTTTTCACTGAATAGCATCTATCAGATTGTCATGTTTCATCAGCTGCAAGTGAACCAGATCTGTTTTAGTAAAATCACAGGCATTTAACTTTTAGTCACACATTACAACACAACTTGTGAAAAAAAAACCAAAAACAAAAAACCCAAACACCCTTAACTCCCCCCAAACAACCCTAACAGCCAGTGGCTTGTTCCTTCCTAAAGAAAGGTTGCAAACTTTTAGTTTCTAATCGAGATGTGCTAACTTCTGAATGTAATTACTTATTTCCAAGTTAGTAATACAGGTTAAAAATCAGAAGTTAACAAAATTACATACTCTGCCAGCTCGTAACGAAACCTCCAGTTCCTGCTGTTATCAGTCACCACAAATTCTTGCAGCTGGTAAAGATACTCTCGCCTTTTGTCTGCATGAAGTAGCTAAAGGAAAAACATTACTGGTATAAAACTGATAAAACTTCAGACTTGCAGTTCTCTGGTGTGTCACTATTCACACCTATGTGCATTTTCCTGACCAATCATAAGGTGTTTCCTAAAAACTGTGCACAGTCAGCTGAGTGCCTGGACACACACAAGTGACATCCAAAGTACAAGAAGTCATCCCTTTAGCAACACCCAAAGCACCATCTCTGGATATGAGAGTGAGTAACCAAAAGCTGAGGATCTGTGTGTGTTCCACAGCAGCCCACCAGGATCTGCTCTCTTCTCTCCCAGCCCCAAACAAATTGCTATGGGGCCAATTTTGCCAGTTCAAAACAGCCAGCAGCATTTACAACCACATTTACAAGAGGTTTTCAGCTCAGTATTTTGTTGGGATATGAGAGAAAAGAGAAGTGAGGCACATTAAAAGAAGGAATAGAGGCACACACACAAAATGGTAGCATGATGAAAAACTAACCATTGATTGGATACTGAGACATGCACAGCTCATTCAAAAACTCTTTACATAATGGAGTCAGAAAAAATTTTATGTTGAGAAATGTATTACATTTTCCTACCTTCAGAAAGTCATAGAGATGTTTGAGGACACCAATACGCACTTCATCCAGGTCTTTCAAGAAGCCATTGAAAATTGGCACCAGATCAGCAGCTGTTAACTGATCCCCCAGGATCACTGCCAGCTCGTGGATGGAGAAAGCCAGAGTGCGCCGCACCTTCCACTGCAAACAGGCCAGCAAGGGAAGCACGTGAGGTACCATGACTACAAGGAACAAGCTTTTGAACTAGCCCTGTGTGAGGATTGAGAGCAGGACAAACAGGGCTAGTAGAAAGTGTTAATCATATTTATGAAGTCTGATTTAAATCTGGAATTTGATATTTTTAGTGCACGCTTATTCCTCTCTATGAAATCATATGATCTTATAACTACAATACAAACTGAAGGAAAGCCCCCCCACCCCGCAAAATTCTGATGTTTTTGTAACAAAACTTTCTTTTCTTACCTGTACATCTGAAGCCAGTGTCTCATAGGTGTCCTTGAGGCAGTGCCAGTTCTGCCTGCCCAGTGTCAGGGCCACCCCAGGCAGGCTGTAGGCACAGTGCTTGGCAATCTCGGTGTCAACAGTCTGGGCCCGAGCAGGGTCAGTCATGGACAGGTACTGGTCCAGTAAAGGCTGAGGGATGATGTCCTACAGACAGACACACTTCCATTTAAGAGCAGAAAGAAAATACAGCTGCTGTGCTACAGTTCTACCAATCAGCCAGCACCAAAACACAAGAGACAAGACACCCCTTGTGTGTGTTACCCTACCAAGGGTACATGACTCCAGTGGTTGTTTATCCTCTCATCAGGACAGAGCAGTCACAAGGAACAGTCATTATGGCTTTATCAACACCTTGCATCCACCAAGCTGAATGTTCCTTCTTTGTTGATGCCAAACAGTAAATCAGTGACAGAACAGGACAGTCAGTGCCTACCTTGGTTGCACAGGTTGCCTCTAAGGCACCAAAAAAAGGCAACAGAATGTTCCTAATTTTCTCATGTAAAACAGGGTTCTCCTTGAATTCTGGAGCATTCCTTCACATTCTGCAACTGATCCATTGCAGAAGGCATCACTGCACTAAGGGCAAGATGAACTGTATCCAGTACTCCACTAAACCCATTACATGCCATTTTAATCACCTGTAATTTTGACTTGTCATCTTCAAATGGTAGATTATTTTCTTGCTCTTTCCTCAAAAAGACACTGGTTCCTCTGTGTTGTTCCTCTGAATCCTGTAAAAGAAGGTACCAGGTAGTGAAATGAAGGAGACTTGGTGCTGTTTGGGCTATTTCAAAGCATCACAGTGCAGAACAACAGAGCTCAGATCCAGAACAGCCCTGCACAGGCAGAGCCTTGCACAGGCAGAGCCTTGTTCAGTGTGTTTATGCAAGTACAGAAAGACAACAGTTGCACACTGAGGCAAACAGAGACTGTAGCAGTAACAAGGGCAGCAGTAGTTAAGATTTACTTCTATAGAAAGCAATCTAACATCACAAACCCAACATTCATACACATTTTGGATGGTTACTTTTAAACAGTTTTTCTTCTTGAAATTAACTCAAATTATATTCAACAGAATTTAATCAGAAAAAAAAAAAATGTATAAGACTACTGCAAAACTTTAACTCCTTTGGGTCATTGGGTGCAAACAGAAATGATAACCCTTAATGGCTTTTCTTTTTTTAATTAGAGTAAGTAGAATACGATAGCTGTGGTCTAGTAATGTTCAAAGGCTTTGGATCAAAAGTAGGTCAGTTATGCCAGGACTACACAACCCTGCACAACTCAGACATGGAGCACAACGTGTACTTACTGTGCTTTTCAGCACAGTGGTGCTTGACTGGTCACTGATGCCATCCTGGGAGGCAGGGGATGAAAGAGTGTCCCCCAGCACCTGGCTGCAGCCAGCATCTGAAACCGTTGTTTCATCCAAAATCATTTTGTTCTGAAGATTGTCACCACTTTCTTCCATTTTTTTGGCCTCACAGTCACCAACAGAATCAAACTGAGCAGCTCTGAGAGCAGCAGACAACACTTGGACCTGAGCTGTATAAAGCAGAAGATGGTTATTTAGTCTCCTTTGTGCATTTAGAGACATTAAACTCATAATTAACTCATCTGAAAAGATAAAAGGTAGCCGAGTACGAGCTGCACACAAATGCTGTATTAGCAAACATTTGCTCTTGGAAAGAAAAGGCAGAGCAGAGCTTGTTTTACTGCAGAGCACCCAAGAGACGTGGTGAAACAAGAAACTGAGCTGACTTTGGATGGCAAGAAGGATTTGGTCCATGAAACACAGATCCCACTATCACGCCAATATCCTTCCAATGCTTTTGGCAAAGGGCCTTTTTCAGGTGGGTAAGAAGGAAGAACTTGAAATTAGGGCCATTCTCAGTCAGCTAATACTAGGTGAATTCAGCTTGTAACAGGTAGCACTGTCACTAAACCCACAGTACCTACAATACTCAAAACCTGTTAAAACTGTCTTTAACAAGCTGCTTTCCCTTTTGTAGTTAGATCAATTTATTCTTCATACAAACAGAAGCCAGAACATTTCCCCAGCTGCTCTAGAAATAACTTAGGTCTTAGGAAAAAAGCTGTTGCATAACCTTCTATAATTTACTACTCAAGGGAGGTTCATCACCCTATGAAGACCAAACTAATTAAAATGCAGTCAAGTGTTTTGTAAAGGCCAGAAAACCTGCTCAGAGAAAACACAATTTTACTGTCACAGAGTCTCACCTTGAACATCTGGATCATCTATGTGCTCCTGTAAGCTTTCTAGAACCTTTTTTATTTCACTGCTAGCAACACAGTTATTACATGGCACAGAGCAGGCATCGTTGTGCTTCTCAGCCTTGAACTGCAGCAGCTCCAGGTCCTGACTTATGTCGGGCAGAGGAGGGCGCCAGTACAGGAATGTGTTAAACCCGTCCTCGGCAGACGGCAGCCCCGAGCCCAGCCCGGGAAAACTGCTCTCCTTCGTGCCTTCAGTGGCACCAGCAGCAGTTTTGTCACCCTGACACAAGCCAGACACATCTTCTCCAGGGCTGGCACAACAATCTGAACTTTCTTCCCATGAATTTTTATTTAGGTCCTCAGAGAGCTTTGTATGAACTTCTGCTGACGTCTCCTCAGTCGAAGATTCTGGTTTGATTTCCATCGGTTGTTCTGAGCTGGAAACAAAGTTATTGAAAGTAAAGTGTAAGTACTCTGTAACAAGAGGTTTTCAGTGAAATACTTCATAAAAGACAGCAGCAACAACAAAAGCTTTTCTCTAAAGAAAAACACAATTTGTTACCGCTATGCTTTACTTCACCAGTTTTCCCTTGCCCTCCTGTGAAGCCAAAGTGAGTTTTTCAATAATGTGGTTACACTCAAATGTGTGATCTCACTCTTTAGACCTTTTCTGGAACTGCATTCTCAAATTGAAATTTTTAGCCTTGATGAGCAACAAAACCCCCTTTTTTTCAACCCCTTGCACTACCATCACACCTTTCCCAGGATTTACCTGGGCAATGCAGCATTTGCACTGGAAGACATCACAGTGATATTGGTGCTTGGCTGACAGGAATTGGAATTCACATCTTGTGCTGGTGGTCGGATACTCAGTGTCCCATCTTCTCGAATGTAAAGACCAGCACTTGAAGGGTTTGCAAAGGTAGAAATAAACGGGCCAAGAGACTGAAAAGCAGCCTGACGAACCTGTGGTGTGTGAGAGCAACAATCAGGCTTCATGCAACTCTCACAGAGTTGAAAAATCTAAATTTGGTGCAATTTTCAGTAAGAACCAATTGGTTCTTAACATAACAGCTTCATTTAATACCAAATATAACCAATTACCAAATAGGTGCCACTTAAGCAAAGGGTGATACACCTAAGCATGTATCTACAATCATTGTACAGAAATCTTTTGGAAGTTATAAATTTGAAGGACATCTGTTTACTTCAGCTCATCTATTTAACACAAGCAACCTTTTCTCAGAAGAGTATTTACATTTCTAAACTGTTGAGAGAGAGGAAACACAAGAAACTATCTCATGGGAGATTAGTTTCTAGCACATGAAGCTCTGATCTCAGCAAATGCACTTCAGAGCATTACTAAACTTGCCCATTATTTGTTTAGGATCCACCTGGGAGGAGGCATCCATTCCAGAGGGAGTTACTCACCCATCTGCAGGTGTCACTGATCAGGCTGATGAACAGTGGGGACAGTTTGCTCCTGCGAACTTCTGGGGACGTGGTGTAAGACACTGCCATAAAGCATTCAGCACAAGCCTTCCTCATTCCCCACACACTATCAGAACACAGCTCAAAGAACTTGGGAATCTGCCAAAAATAAGCCAATCCAAAACTAATTAAAGACTAAACAAAGACTGCAGCAATAGCAAAGTATTTGTTCGAAAACTGGAGACAATGACAACTCAAGAGAGAATAAAATAAGGAAAGAACAGAAGAAACAGGACAGGTTAAATGTACACACTAATTAAAGGAATTGGAAAAGAAAATCTGTCTCCCACTTACTCCATTAGGAATGTGTGTGCAACTATTTGCAATAAGAAAGCATAGAAAGAATTATTAATGGCCTATTTTCCCTGAAATAATAATTGAATTGATGATCATCTAGTTCAGGGAAAAATAAAAGTGGTAATTCTAAAACGTGTGTGCATATATATAAATATATCTGTATATGTATATATCTGCTGTCAATTACATGTATATATATGTGCATATATATAAATATATATGTATATGTATATATCTGCTGTCAATTACATTGTTAAACATATTTTGCAAAGCAAGAACTTTGCATTTCTCTTAAATCCCCGTTTTGCTGTGTAATTGCAGCCAAGGCCTTAGCCAAATCAATGAGAAAATACATGCACACTGATTATTTTGTAGAGAAGACAATAAAGGAACTCATTATTAACCTTTCTGAACTGAGAAATACAGGTCTTGCAAATTGATTTTACATACCAGGAGTCTTTCAGTGGCTTCTTGCCCAACTGCATTACAAATGTCACCAAAATTAGCTGCACAAATCTAAGAAATAAAAAGTTATTAATAACACTGTGTCTCTTTCAAGGGCATTAGTTTGATTATCAACTCCACCATGCATTATTTATCCCATCAAACAACTGCACATGTTTTGACTCTTCCAATTTCAGGCCTGTAACTGCATCATGTAATATTAACTCATCCAAACAAAGAGTCATTGGAGCAAGTGTCCATACACCACATGCCTCTGGGATCAATAGTAATAAAGGTTTCTGCATGAGGAGCATCATCTGCTCCAGTAACCACCAGAAGGGACAATAAGCCCACATGAAAGTTTAAATCACTTTGAGCAGCAGCTGTCAAACCCAAAGCAGGCCAGAACATGATACCAGGGTCAGGACTTAGGTGTACTGACAGCACTACCCTGGCTCAAGGTGGCTTAAGTGCTTTGCTGAAGCAAAGTTTAATCAAGGTCTCAAGTTCGTGCCATTTACAGGCCATTACAGAAGCTCTAATTAAGGCAAAAGGGACATCCCCTCAGGCTGGAAAAAGATGTTGACAAAAATCTGAAATCATTTAAGATAGAGCTGTGTTAATACACATTTTAGTCACTCTCTGTGCTTATTTAGAAGGCAATAAAAGCAGCTCAAATTCCAGCAAGTGCAGCTTATGTTGCAGACCAAGCTGAAGCTTGGCATGACCCTTAAGTCTACACAAGTATTTTAATACTTCTTATGCTACAAGTTTTCTTTTGTACTCAAACATGAATTAAAGTAAGTCTCACACTTTGGGGATTTCTCCTGTCTATAATAACAGATTTTTTTTTTTAAAGAAAGGATGTCTCAAATGTGTATTACTTTTGAATTTTGAAATAAGATGCTAGAAATTATAAAAGTTGCTACCATCCTATAACCAAGCACAACAGCTCACAAAAAAACATTGTGCAAAACTATCAAATGTGCAAGACCAGTTTAACTACTGGACCCAACCTACTGGCCAAAGTCTATTATCTGATTCTTTACTGAACCACAGAAACTAGAACCATGTCAGTAAATCAAAACTTCTCTTCCAGATGCTTTGAAAGTCCATCAGCTAAAGTTATGACTAAATTATGCAGGAAGGCATTTGAACAGCAGTGTACAAATTCATTTCCAGGTGGTTTAGGAACACACACCGACCTTTCGGACTTGAAACAATTTCCCATCACTGCACAGTTCACAGAAACGAGGAAGCAGCATGTGCTCAACTGTTGTTCTGCTCAACATAGAAGCCATTTTACAGATTATCTGAAAATCAGGAAAGAAATATGTGTAAGGAGAAGAAAATTATAAAGCTTTTAAGCACAGCTAAATATTCCTCCTAAAAATTACCTCAGAGAGCAAGACAGTGATTACAATCAAACAGATGAAACTGCTACACATTATTTGTATTTCCACACACCTGTTTTATGTAAAGCACAAACACAGCTTCACTTTAAATCATTCTATGCCAGAACATAACATTTCTGCATTTAATTCCTTGTCTTTTTTATCTGGTTAATAGACCTTTATTAATAGATTTGTTTTCAAGGTGTTTGCAATGTGGCAAACACTGGCCTTTTGTATGGAGAAAACAAAAGTTCCATTGCACTAAGGACCTTAAAAAAACCACACTCTTGAAGCATATTAGAAATATCCCAAGCTTCAGCATGCAAGTACAACATTGGTCTTTAACAGCTCAGATACTTAAAAACATGCACAGTCTGTAGGCTGGGATACCACAGTAAAATAGAAGTTTGCCATACAGCAGGAGACAAAAAAGGGAGTGCAAGAAAAAGGAGTTATTTATGTGAGCCACTGCACACTTTACAGGAATAATGCCCAGGAATTTTAGGAGTTAACAGTGTATAATTAAAGGAAGTTAGCAACGTGCTCATTAATTCAGCTTTCTCTGAGGAACCATCAGTTTCTCTACTAACAAAAACCGTGTTTCTGCTGTGAAAATCATGTGCTTTGGGTTGGGTGTTTTCTTCCAGCTCTCACTTTCTGGGAGAAGTCGCTGCAATTCTTGTATTTGCAAGAGGAGAAAGCAAGGGGCTCTCATGCACCAGGGGTTTAATGCTTACACAAATATCATCAGATTACAGTGCTCATCTTTCATTTTTATTTTTCAAAAAATATTGAAGCTTTCTACCTTTACAAAAAATAAGTTTTATTCTTTTATAGGAATAAATGCTTACCTTTGTAATAGAACGCTAAATAACAACTAAGGAAGAGACCATTCAAGGACTTTCCTACAAATTCTCAAACTTCTAAAAGGCATCTGGTGTTCAGATGTCATCCTGGAAAATTGCCTAAGCAATTCCCAACTCCCAAACAAGGAAGAGGAAAATCTAGCTGGTAAAATATTTTACAGGTCAAGTGTCAGATATCCATGCTGAAATGTAATTACACACCAGCACTTTTCTGTGGAGTCAACTGATTTCTTGAAAGTCACCAGGCAATGTTTTTTTCAAAACACTTCAGAACAGAAATCAGGTCATATTTCTATAACATTACTGTGAAACCTAGTAAAGCAAATGTAAAGAACACTCTGGGGAATGTAACAATCCTAACAAGAATTTTAAAAAAGGCTGCCAAGGACCAATTGTATTTTAAAGCTATTCAGCTACTATTTTGACATTATTTAGCATCCTGAAGCATAAAGAAAGATGGTCTATTTTAAAATCTGATATTTTCAAAAATTCCGAATAAAAATTAAAGACTTGTTTTGTTAAAGTAAAAATCCAAATATCTTAATGAATAAACATTAAAAGTTTGCTGGCTTACTTCATTTAATGTCAAAACTATTCCTGGACCTCATCTTAATCACCACCATAAATTAATGTCATCAACTTACATTGACAGCTTCCACCTTGTACTCATCGTCACTGTCGGGAGCAGAGAGGTCCAGCAGAATTGGACACACCTTATTTTCAATGTCACTCTGAGCCACAAGATCTTGTTCCAGCAGTATCAGCAGTGCTTCCTGGCCTGCCTTTCTGACCTATAAACAAACACACAAAACCAGTCTGTCACTATAAAAACAGTATTTACAGCTACAAGAACCACAAAACCCTCTATCCTTTGAATAGACACACAGGTACAAGCTAAAAAAAACAAACACAGAAAAAATGTCTTAGTTTTATTATCATAAGGAATTAGTAACAAATACTAGAGTTTAATATAATCATTAGATGACATTTCATCACATTCTGAAAATAAGACAAAAGATGAAGTAGAAGACAGGGTTTTCTGTAACAAATTCCATCCATGTGCTGTCAGACAAATGCTGAAGTCTCCCATTGTCTGCTAAGGGAAGTATTAAAAACAAAAACACCAAAAAAAAAAATCAGACCAATAAACAGAGCACTACATAAAAGCCAGATATCAACCAACGTGGAATTTCCTCTTATCTCTTCCTCATGCCTGAATTTCACTGAACCACACAGAATTTTCCAAGGATTCATCTTCTGTTGTCTGTTTTTCCTACCTGATTGTTAACATCTGTGAGGTACCTCACTACTATGGGCATGAGGTATTCAAAAAAAGCTGTTGGGAATTTTGGTCGACTTTCTTGTAGAAAGATGGCAATGGGAGGGATCTGTTCCATCAGCTCTGTGCGAACAGTTGGCTCTGGAAATAAAAGTCAGATTATATTAGTAAATATGAAATGAAGATCAGCTACCTTAAGAAAAAAAAGTGGTATTTTTCTTTATGTTTTCACAACAGAGGAAAATTAAAATAACCAAAACATAGAAATATCATCACTGAGATTGCCTGTTCTTAAAGGAAAGCTGAATAAAACAGAATAGCCTTACATACATCATCACAGTTCAGAGACTTGGGATCAGTTCCCAAATCAATCCAATAAAATGAGATCACAAGCTGGAAAATCCAGTCACCATGAATGTATGCACAAGAACTATTAAAACACACAACTGCTCTGTGCCACTTACACCAGAATAACAAATCAAATTTTAACAAATTTCTTGAAAAATGTTGCTTCAGGCCCTATACTAAGAATAGGCCTTTCATTTAACATTTACCATACAAAATATTTCAAAAACAAGAGATAAAAATGAATCTGTTGTCATTGACAGGTCTTCCTGCTAGATGATTCAACTTCCTTAGTTCATTCATTGCCTTCTCAAAATCAGAAGTCAGCATTTCCTATGTTGCAATTTACATAAAATAACTTACACAAATTAAAAAACAAACAAAAGCAAACTTTCAAACCTGCATCTTCAGAGAGCCTGACCACTATTTCCATTACAGTCAGAAAGTCTTCCTCATTGTTACTGAAATCTCGAAAGACATCCAGAAGACCCCTGGCAATAATTTGCCTGTGGAGTGAACACAATAATTGCCTTAATATCCAGCCAGTGACACTTAGATGGGATGCAAGGGGAACTTATCAAATGTAAATGGCACCATAAAACAGATCAAGTTCTTCTCTGAACATTCTACACAGCAACAAAATAAAGATGGAATTGAGAGATCTTATTGGATAACCAAGACTGAAAATCTCTTTTTATGGAAGCGTTTTTTATATATATATATATTCAAAATAACATCAGGCATGTATTTGGGAGAATAATGAAAGACACAGCAACACCTTAACATTCCCAGTGCACTCAGACTCAGGTAGCACCAAGTGTGCCTGCTGTGCCCTTACCTGTTAAACACATTGTCACTGAAGGCGTATTTCTCTAGACGAGCCAGTGGAGTTAAGTTATCCTGTCCAGGAATATCCAAGAACGCTGTTATCCTCATGCTATCACAGTCTGGTCCATAATCTTCAAAGCCAACTTGAAAGACATGAAAAGTAACCCAAAAAAAAAAAAAATTCCAAGAGTCAGCAAGAGATGTTACAATGTAAAATACAAGAAACCAGTAACTATTTCTTAAAAAAAAAAAAAAAAAAAGTAATTGCACATCACTGGAAACAGCTTACAAAATCATCTTAAATTGTATCTAATGAAATTGAGTACAACACTTGCATATGGACTTGTAAATTCAAGCTTTAAAATTGAACTTGACTGTCAAAATCCTTGTCTTTAAACACACTTTACTTTGCCCTTTCAGTGGAGGATCCACATGCATTGAGTTAAGAGGGCTCAGCTGACACAATTGCACATCACAAACTGACCCACACATTCAAAAGAAAAGTAAGTCCCATTTGAATAAACTGTAATTTTAACAATCATAGCAAATTTCAAACTGTATTGCTTTAAACCAGCAAATTTGTATGTCTGTTTCAAAGTTCCTGAGGTACATATTTCTCACTGTAGTTACTGGGTCCCACATACCTAAATCAAACAGACTTTGGGAAAAAACTTCAAGGTACTTGTGAACATGCTGGGAGCTCCCTGCTGCACCTATCAACTATGGACTTTTTGCTGTGTGAACCCACTCTTCTCTGAATCGTTTTTGTATTTGCAGCTTCAGATTTTTACCCAAATATTACTACATCAACTGTTACAATTTGCCTTACCAAGTCTAAGAGTCACCATCACAGACCACAGGCAGGAGGTATGACTGTGAAAAGGAAAGGGAATGGGAGAACTTTGTTGCCAAACTTATTTTAATCCTTCACCTCTACAACCATGTGAAATAATGTGCCTGCAATGCAGATCTTTCACATAAATGCTCTTATTTAAGCACTGGATACAGGAACTCCAGAGAAAGAGTGTTAATGGAGTAGTTAATATTGCTGCTCTGGGTTTACAACTGTCCCAAGCACTCCTAGAGCCAGGCACATTTCTTTCACCCAAACAGAACAACTGGGATCACACTTAAGTAAATGCAAATTCTGCCAACACAGCTTCTCACAAGTATGAAGTATGTCACAAACCAGCACATGTGCTGACAGTGACAACCACTGAAGACAAGAAGCTGGTTCTTTGGTCTAAACTCCACTAATACCCATTATAAATCCCTTTGTGTGTTAAAAACCCTCTGTTCCAAGCCTCAGGTTTTTCCAACATTTCCTATGTAAAACTCTGCTTTCCAATTATACAGCAAAAGTCAAAACACTCTTAGAAATACAGCTCAGTAAGAGGAAGTCATCTGAACATACTTGGAGAAAAATGCTATATCTGGGTCTTCAGGGGAAAAAAAGCAGATTGGTTTAAGGTCTCCAAGGAACCCAGGTGAGTTAAAATACAACAGAAGTTCCAAATTCTGCTTTTCTCGCAGACAACGCGCTCAACAAATTCAAGAGATTTCAAACAAAATGGAACTGTGGGATTAGATTAAATGTTGACATTTCAAATGTGCACACAGATACTACAAGTGAAGCCACAGCCACACAATAGGAACCAGATGCTAATTATTCCCAGCTTTTTAGAATGATGACATATTGCACTGACACCCTTATTTCCCCTCCACTGTCATTATTATTTCTCATGCCTGCTCCTTACAGAAGGGTCTGTCAGGTTCAAAACATTTTTCTGCACAACTGTAAAGAATTTATAGACCCCAGGCCAATCTGGGATACATGTGCTCAAGGACTTCCCCCCAGCCAAAGCATCTGAAGAGGGAACATCCAGATTTGCTGCTTCAGAAGAAATTTGCTGTGTCCCTCACAGCTCAGGGGAAGTTACACAGTGTCCGTAGGATTGCAGATTTCCCTTCTGAGGTTGCAACAAACTCTGGCCATCCTTATGTCTAAGCAATTATAGTATATATATTTGAAATTCCACACAGCCCAGACACTCAGTAGCTGATTTTTGAGGTTAGTCACCTGTTACACAAAGAAAGACTGATTAGAATCAATACAATTATCATTAGTTTTACCTAGTTCCCACCTGTCCTTAATTAGAAACACTAACAATTAAAGCTTCAAATAGTTCAGAACTTCGACCAATTCAAATGACATGAAATAAATCCCAGTTCTAACTTGGACTACAATACCACACCTGGGATTAATTTTGTAAACATGATGTACATATTTTATTTTACTGCATGAAGTAGCTCCATTATTCATTTAAAGCACTTAAGCACACATCAGTGCTTCCAAGAGCAGAGAGAAAACAGAGCACCACTACTTATGCTCAGGACTGAGAGTTAAATACCTGAAATTTTTTCCATACACTCTCACTACACATAAGTAAGGAATAATCATGGCAGAATCCATTTTGTCTTGTCTCAAGAATTTTAGTTTTATTTTTCCATAAAATAGGACACCACAGATACTCACATGTTTCAGAATACACCAAGTACTATAAAGTAAATCCCAAATACTGAACTAGCATTTCTTATCTAATGTTCCTTCACAGGTACATCTAATATTCAGTATTTTTCCCACTAACTAGATCAAACAAGTGAGCTTGAAATCTGTTCACCTATAAGCAGAAATAAATGTGACAGTATTCACAGCTGAACTTGAGTTCACTGTGCTTAAAAGCTGCTTAGAGGTGTGAGAAACTCAGGGTCACAGGACCTGGTGGAGCAATTCAAAGTCATCACCCAGCATCACTATTCAGAGTTCACAGCACAAACCAGTAAATACCAGCACCCAGCACAATGGTTTAATCAGCTCAAGAAGGTAATTTTCCCTCCTGGTGTTTGTAGAAGGAAAAACAAATCATTTAAATACTTTCTTATTAACTACACAGAGGGCATAAATAAGCTAATTCTTTCTTTCAGATGACCCATTATGTTATGAAAAACAAGTTTTAAGCTGCACTTGAATTTAGCTAGATTTTACTACAACTTCTTCCCACATTCAGAATAAGTCCCTAGACTTCCTGTTTCAACACAATTGATCTTCAGTGTGCATGACACTATTTCACCAATTTACTTAAGCAAGTAAGAATCCACTTCCAGTGATTTATTTCACTGAGGCTTTCCTAAAACACATCCTGAACTCTTTGCTAGCCTAGATACTCTGGACAACAGTATCTCAGTCATGGGACACCTGAACTCTGCTACAACAGAGAGCTTTTGATTCCATAATTCTAAAGGCAATGTCAAATTAATTAACATAAAGAATATCTTAAAATGACATAACTGGATTGTCGTAAAGCTCTATAAGGTACATTTATTTACATGCTCATCCTGGAATGGATAACTTCTTTTATGAATTACCACTTATGACAAAACTGTCTTTATCTGGACACTTTTAGTCACTCAAGTTTTGCCTTACGAGCAATCAAGCTGCTTAATCAACTGAGCACACAAATCTGTTACAGTCTAAACAGAACAGCCAAGGAGTGAACACTAACTGACAACAAACACTTCCAAGGAAGGTCCAAGGCCAAAACCCATAAGAAAACTATTTTGAAGTTTGCATTTATTTCTGCTTCTCACACTTTACACACTGCTACCTTCTAGGGAAAAGCAGAAACCTCAAAGACTGAGAGCAACAACCAACAGAATTCCACAGAACCAGCTCCTCCCACAGAGGCAACGTCCCTGCACATCTTCCAAACGAAAGACTTTAGATCCCAGTTGTAATCAAACATTTCCCCAGGTGTTCCTAGAGACCACCTTTCTCCTAAATCAGCTTTCTCATGCTCAGCTGGGAAGGTGGGTGGGATGGGTCCACCTGTTTCACATTTCCAAGCAGTATCAAACAATAAAAGTCTTGTGAGAAACAAATAAAGTTTCTCACAAGAAACGAATACAAGTAACATCTTTCTTTTTAAACAGAAAAGTCAATATCCAACGCGTGAAGGAAGCCACCCCACAGAGAGAGCTGCGTTCTAAGGCAACAGAAGTTCGTATCGCTGTTAGTCAAAGCTTTATCTCCTGAAGTCACAGCGCTTACCGGGCTGGTTCACGTCTGACAGGTGTCCAGCTCTTCTGGAACACAGCCCTGGACTACACGGGCGTGTGATGGAGCCGTTCCCTGCTCTGGGACCGGGGCACGGTACTCAACCCAGACCCACCGGTTTGTGCGATCCAACCGGAGCACACACGGAGATCTTCCCTTCATCCCGAGGTGCACTCGCAGCACATCCCCGGGATGCAGGAGCAGCGGAAAACGCGTCCTCACAGCCTCTACAGCTCTGTAAATCTCACCGCAGCTGAGCAATCCCTGGGCTAATTATCCTAATTCCCACCGACAACAGGAGCGGGGCTGATCCCTTCGTCCCCCCGTGCGCCTTTCCCAGGCTCGGGCGCTGCTGGAGCTGCTGTTTACACCGAGCCCAGCGGCCACAGGAACCAGCGGGGATGATCCCAACGCCCGGGAACCTTCACCTGCCAGAACTGCCTCAAAATCCTCCCCTCGCCCTCACCGGGGTGAAAACGCGGAGAGGGAAAGTGGGCGACAGGAGGACCCCGGGGTGGGAGCGCGGGCCTGAACAGGGAGCGGAAAAATAAAAAACAGTTACTCACAATCATCTAAGTCATCCTGCAAATCCACAAAATACAAAGGGATCCCTACAAACAAAAAACAGAAGAGAGATACCAGGGGGTTGGTTTCGGAGGGACGGCGGCAGCCCCGACTGAGCCGCCCGCCCGCCGGCCCCACTTACCGGCCATCTTGGAATGGACATGGGCGAGGAGGAGGAGCGGGAGGGCACAGGGAGGAGCCGCGGGTGCTTCCTGTCGCCGGGTCAGCCCCGAAACGCCACCGGGTGAAGGAGCAGCGGCTGCCGGGGGTCGAGTGGCCCCTCAGCGCCCGAGGGGGACAACAGCGAGCGGGGGCACGGGCGGGGACTCCGGCGGCCGCCCAAGATGGCGGCGCGTCCGCGCAGCCTGAGGAGGAGCGCGGTGTGCGGGTAACCGGGGCGGGCGGGGGGCGGCCGCCGCGGGGACGGCGATGATCGTGCTGGGCCGCGTCTCAGGCGCTCGCTGAAGGCGCTACCTGCCCGGCCATGGCTCTGAGGGAGCTGAAAGTTTGCCTTCTGGGGGTAAGTGCTGGGCGGCGGGAGAGAGGGTGGGAGCGGAATGAGGGGCTGGCTGGAGAGGCTCTGTGGTGGCGGGAAGCCTCTTGTCAGAGCTCCGGGAAGCCTCTGGTGATGGCGGAGAATCCCTGTCAGAGACTGGAGAGGCTCTGTGGCGATGGCGGAAAGCTTCTCTCGGAGCCTGGAGAGCCTCTGTCAGAGCCCGGAGTGGCACCGAGCGTGGGGAGCTCTCCCCGGGCGCTGCCTGGACCTCGCCCCGTCCCTCTGAGGGGACCGGGCGGACGCGCCTTCCCCTCCGCGAAGGAGGCGTCTGCCAGGGGTCAATATCGCGCCTTTTCTGCACTGTTCTCCTTTTTAAAAAATAAGAGGGGAAGCACGAATGTCCAGTGCGTGCTTCCCTCTTCCTCCCAGGCCCTTTCGGGCTTAGAGTCCACAAAATAAATAGAAGCACCTGAAATCAAACTGGTGGGAGAGAGGGAGGGGCCTGAACTTATGTTGTAAGAACATATGCAGGAAAGCCTTGCAGGTGGTGGAAGGAGGAGACGTGGAGCGAAGTGAAGCAGAAGTTTAAAAACTGAAGGGTATGAAGTTGCTTTTTGGCTTGGTTTGGTCAGAGAGACCCACGTTGAACAGGTGGAGGTGTCACCACCGGCATCGAAACCCTCTGTTTAGAGGTTTTTTCTGCTTCTAAATGGCCACATTGCCCTTCAGAGGGGAAGATTATGTGTTTGTGTGCCCTTCATGTTACGAAGGTATTTGGGGTAACTACTGTTTGTGTTCACCTGGCCTGAGAAACCTTTTGTCACGGAAGAAAGGGAGAATAAGCACCCAGGAAAACTTGTCCTTGAATTCCCTGAGCCAGGAACCACATCTGTGTTTCTCTTTTTAAGATTTGTCTGATTAATGAGACTGCAAACAGTTGTACATAGTGTACCCAAATTACTGAAATATTCAGGAGTTTAGGGAAAAAAAAAAAGCCTGAATGATGTAAAACTTCATTTTCAGTGAAGCAATTCCTCAGGGGTTTATTTCTTAAAGTTTTAATGACTCAGGAAATGTTAAGCAAAAAATTTGTCTTCACATATCTTAAATAAAATACAATTTCAAATGTCCAGCTGCTACTGAGAAGTGTTTTACCACTAAGGGTTTAATTTCACTTCTAAATGTGACTTCTCTATATCTTTTGTTTTTTTAACCATGGAGTCAGTGGTGCAAAAATATACACAATCCAGAATTTTCACTGTTTGTTTCCTCTTTCACCATTTTTAGCACTGTAGAGTTGCATTAGTAACATGTTTCAGGTGTGTCACAGAAGAAATTTCAAGTCTTTCATTAAGCAGGGTGGGACAGCATTAGTCAGAGGTTGAATGTATGTGTCACACTTGTATAATTTCATGTACTCCACTGGTCCTCCATCCTGGTAAGCCATACTCAATTGCTGTATATTTTACCAAAAGTGAACTTTTCCCACTGCTGTTCTATTGGAAGGTGTGCATAGCTTTGTAAAAAAAGCCCAAAGTTTGAGTAATAGTAAGTGTGAATACAGATTTTTGTAGTTCTTCAAAAAAAATCTTAACTATTTTGTTTAGAAAACTGTAACTTGTTACAGACCTTTCATTTTCTACTAAATTAATATAATACCTGAAGTATTTCACAACTTCTCTGAGATTCTCTGCAGGAATGGGTTATTCACTGCAGTGTACTGCAGGATTTGAGGACAAAAAGGATCATCTGTCTGTAGTAATTAATACCACTTTCAACTGGTTTTGTTCTTTTTTCAGGACACTGGTGTGGGCAAATCAAGTATTGTGTGGAGATTTGTTGAAGATAGCTTCGATCCCAACATCAACCCAACAATAGGGTAAGAAACTAAATGAAGTAAATGTGATTTATGCAAGAATAAAATGAAATTACCTGAATAGATCACTTGGGAGTTCTTTGTGTGTGGTAGCTAAATGTGGTAATAAACATAACTGCAGCCTTAATTAAGCTTGTGAGCTACCTCAGGACACGTAGGAGTGTTCTCAGCACTCCTGCACCTTCCATTTTCATGTGTAAGGTCTGGACCCGTTTTTGTATTGTTAATCTAAGCTAGCAATGAATAAATTACACTACAGATGCTTCTGCTAAAGGGACAGCGTGCTTTTCTTGTGCACAGCCCTTAAATTTCAAATTCTAATTATTGTGCAACTCCACGGTTTCTAATTAATTTTTTTTAAGATTCAAGTACTATAAGTCTCCTAGGTTTTTGAGGGTGGTTAACATACTAATTCAGGGAAATCTCACCATTAATTAGTTAAAATGTTACACATCTGTATGCAGTGCACACACAGATCTAACTGATGAAACTGTTTTTGCAGTTGCTCTCATAGGTAAGGGGGATATTTGAAATTTGAGCCTCAGAGTAGCAACATTATTGATCTCAAATCTTTGAATGGATAGAAGGAAGGGCTAGCATCAGGAATTCTTGGAGTGGTTGAGTGGTTGGATCTTTTTATTTCTTTTGCTGTCCTTTTTTTTTTTTTTTTTTTTTTTTTTTTTTTTTTATGTGGTGGGGGGGCGCTGTATTTAAACACTTAAAATGCACTGNTTTTTTTTTTTTTGCTTATTAAGTGTCTTTTGGGCTGCTTTGATCAGAACCAATTTTTGGCTTATGGGAGGACAGCCTTTGCTTGGTGCCAAGAGGTGTGTGGGGGTGTCAGTACAACTTCCTGTCTCAGGTGTCACACAAGCTCTGCTACAGCTTCCACCAAAAAAGATCTGCTGATAAAGATCAGCTGTGTCTCATCTTGTCCTGAAAAATTGGGGTGTCTGTGATCTCTCTCTTTTCCCTTATGCCCCCCCTCTTTTTTTGAGTATAAATACTGACATTGAACTGCAAAATGTTCTGTAGAATTATGCTTTTGTTTAAATTTCTCTGTTAACAGGTTTATTGACAGTACTGAGATCATTATAGTTGCTTGAAGTGATAGATTGAAAATCTATTTTTTTACCAGCCTTAACAAAATCATTCACTGGTCTGAGGACTGGTTATTTTGGTAATTTGCTATATAAATGAATCAAAACTTGCCCAAATGCAGGGATTATGTGAAGCTCCAACTAGATACACAGTCCAAAAACTTAAAGTAAATTAATTTTTACCTTTTTTTATGCCTTGCTTTTAGTTCCCAATTGAGAATAGTAGGTGGAAAGGACAAAGTAAGGATTAGAAGAGCTTTGAGCATCTTGCAAAAGTAAAGCTGAGAATGTTTCAACTTTATTCCCTGGGTCTTTGAGTTCATGAGATATGATCTTGTTTCCTGTCCTGTTTTCATTCCTCTTAGAATCAGCTGAGCAATCACACTTTGTTGTTGTCAATGTTCATTGCTCAGTTTCTGAAATGGGCAGCTGCAGAAGCCCTGTCAGAATTCTGCAACTTTTCTCTCCTCAGGGTGCTGAGGGCAGATTTAACCAGCATATACTTCTAGGTACTGCAGAATGTTCATTATAGCATGAAAAAGGAATATCAAACAAGTTATAGTGCCTACTTGGCTGGGAGAAGCAGCTGGGAAATTTAGTAAAAAAACAGACATTATTCCTACTAAAAGTCATCAAGGATAACTCCAGTTTGAAAAGGGTTTTGTTGACCCAATTGCCAAAGGATTTTGAGAAGCATTTAGCTTCTTGTCAGGTACCACTGATGGGGATGGTTTAGTTGTGATGTGAATTACAGAAACACAACTTGTCAGTTCAAATTGACTGTACAGGAGTGTTTTGCTTTATAGAACCAAGTAACAAATTAAGTGAGAATCTATGATTTAGGAAACTGTTTCCATATTGACCCAAGAATTGAGATTTGATACATAATTTGAAGCAGTCTTCAAGGAAGTGAAAGTCTCTGCTGTGCTTTACAAGAGATACTCCTATCACTTTGGTTTTCTTCACTCATTGCAGAAATACATCAGCTAATTAATGGTGTTGAAATGCATTGCAATTAGGCTCTTCTTTTTTAGGTGTGTTGCAACTTTCAATTTGGCTTCTTAAAAGAGGAATCAACTTTGGGGATTGACACACTATTTGGCAAATGATCTGGGCTTAAGGAATGGGGAGAAGGTTACCTCTTAACAGCTGAAACATTGTGTAACTGCTTCCTTTCCTTTTCTTTAATGTAGCTAGCTAATTGTCCTCTTATAGCATTGAAACGAGTCCAAAGCCTGCAGTTACATTTGCTACAAAAGTGTCAAGGACATCATTAAGTGGTTCTTAAGTCCCAAGATAAACTCAAGTTCAGAGTCCTGGGCTCAGGTATTCAAGGCTGATTGTGCTGAAACACTCTTGCTCTCTGAGTCTGACTGTACAGCAAGTTTGGGGTACTGTAAGAAGCTCTTCACAATCCTGTTAAAACTGACAAAAGAACAAGTTTGGAAGTCTGCAGTATTTTCAAGTGGCAGGAATTAATCACACAAGAGGTGTTCAAGTTCACAGTGTAGGATCTCATGTTCTTAAAACAGTTATGTCACCTATACTTCCAGCTGTACAAGGATTTTAATTCAGTGTGTGGTTTTTACAGTGAAAAATGTGCCTACAGGTGAGAGATGGAGCAAAGGACTCCCTCTTTGTAAAAGAGTAAGGTCACTGAATTCATATTCTTATGGGAAATACACTCATTCAGCTAAAGCAGATCAAATAAACCACAAAAGTACTTTGCAATATTTAACTGTAAAATATCTAGAATTTAGGCAAGGGGAAAAGAACCTGGAGAGTAGGAGAGATCTTTTTTGTCTTCTGGAAGTTCAAGAGCTGCAAACTAAAATATGTAACTGGGGAACTGTACAGGGTGCAGACAACAAGCAAGTTACTCTACTGATTTCTTTGTTCTGTTAACACCTACCAGTATTGATATCCATCTCCTATTTTATTCCCAAGTATGGACTTACCAGCACTTATCTGAATGTTAGTACAGAGATAGCAAAAGAGGATACAAAATGAAGAATTTGACCTCGTTGTCCCCAGAAGTTTCCAGTGTGCACTGAAGTGATTGCTGTGATGCTGTGAGGAAGGATGTTGTTAAAAGGCTGACCTTTCTGGGTTTTTTGGTCATACATCCTATATTTTTTATCCAAAGCTTATAAACAAAACCTATAATATGTTGTGTTTTGGTAGTTGAATGTCAGTCTCTGAAAGGAAATTTCATTCTCTCTTAATTTCAGCCTTTATATCTTCATCAATTTGTGTCTTTATATGTGGGGAAAGCATTTTTATTGGAATGTGAACGTTTTTGAGAGCTGATGGTGGTAATGAATGTTCTAAGGATGTATTTATATTCTCAAAAGCATGAGCTGTGTCTTTTTTTTCAGAGCCTCATTTATGACCAAGACTGTACAGTATCAAAATGAGCTGCATAAATTCCTGATTTGGGATACAGCTGGACAGGAGCGGGTAAGTAAAATCAATACCTGTGGAGAAAGTTTGGGCCAGAGCTTGGGTTGTTTTTGACTCTGCCCCTGAAAGTCACAAAGTGATCTGGTTTTACAAATATGTATAAGAACACTTGTTTCTGTGCAGATTCCTATCAAGATATGGGTGCTATAGATATGTTTTTATTTTCATTGTTGTCATGATTAAAGTGTAAAGGTAAGGAAGATTACCTAAGAGTTTATGAAACAATAGTCTGGGTTTAGATTCACTGAAAGGGAATGATCTTTCCACAGAAAACAAGGCTGGTGTGGGGGGAAGCCAGCAGCTCTCTCTTGTACCATTTCTAGCTGAGTTTTAAACCTTCAACTGCAATATTTGCAGTCAGTGCAGCAGCACAAGAATCAAAGTGAGATGACTTACCATGTTTCATAGTACAAGTAAGACCTTGATTCTGGAAAGATACACAACTGCTAACACATTCTGTTAGCTTCACTGTTAGAGTTGTAAATGTGAGTAGGATGTAGATTTAGGCTTTCCAAAGCAGAGTTTCAAGCAATGTTACAGGTGATAACTACTCTTTTATTCTTTTGTAAAGTTTTACTAATCAAATCTGATGGTGTTAGGAGCTATGAGGAATCTCTTTTGAGATTTAAATTTTAATTTGGTAGTTTTGAGTTTTGATCTCTGCAGCATGCATAGTTCTGAGGGGAGGCAACAAAAACTTTGAAGAAAATGACTAATCAGATGAAATCCCAGCTAATTAATTTGCATGATTTTTACTTGGAATTAAAAGGAAGACTTTGCTAGGGAACTTGCTTGCTTATGAATTACTAGTAAGAGTGGTAGAAATTACAGTAGCTGTATTAGCAGTGCTTATTCTTGCTGTTTATTGACTACAAGTTAACTACTGGCAGCTGCCAATTACTCAAGATGAGTTTATTTAGGATGTGGGTAACTGTGACAAAGGTTGGGTTATAACTTTAGGATAACAGCTGGCAAATACAGCTGTACTGCTTTTCAGGATTGGCTTGAGAAACAGCCCAAACAAACAAACCAACAAAACAATCCCCCCAATAATAGCAAACAAAACAAACACTTTGTAAAGCCTCAGTCATCCCTATCCACAGGCACTTGACCTTTAGGATTCCTGGTGGAATTGAGTTGCCAGCTTTTTGGCTTGATAACAGCCTTGATGGCTAGGAAGTAACTCAAGTGTATTTGTATTGTGATTTAGTGCTGTTGATTTTGAATGACAATTTATTTCCTTCCAACAGCACCATATAAAGCAAACTGAAGTTGTCAGGGATGTTTCCCAGGAATATGTCCAATAGTATCTGTGTTATCAAAAATATCCTGAGCCCTTCCATTCCCAGCAGTCAGTCAGCATTTGCTGTAAATAGTTTGTCTTAAGTGAACATCAGAGCCCGTTTTGGAATGTTATTGCTGCAAAGTGATATTCTGAGAGGTAGAGTATGAATTTTCAGAGGTTGGTGCTCTTAAATGAAAATCTTTATAAACATGCCTGCCACTATTTGGCAGGAAACATCCATTAGATTTTAGCATTCCATCCTGTTCACTTTAACTGTGCAAGCAATGGGAGGACCCTGTAATTTGGCTTCAACACCTCTAATCTGAGGAAGCATCTCTGTACATGACCAGCATGTTCCTGGTCTTTTTTTGGACTCCCAGTGATACCTCTTTAATTTTCTTCCATACAAGTTGCTTGATATCTTTATTGAAATCAAAAAAGGTAAGGTGTCTTACCAGGACTCTGACCCAGGAGCTGTGATACCTGTGAAGTTTATATTCCATATCTGAGAGAAGTCACTTGAGACCCCAATATAACCAAGGAAATCATTGAAATATAAGCAGGGATGTTTACTTACAGTAAATGTTTACATTTACTTGAAATGATTCAGTATCTTCACGAAGGTTTCTTTCTCCAGAGCAGGACAGCACTGTCACTGCTGTCACAAATGGGCTGTACACCTGCCTGGCCCTGAAATCTGTTTTCTGGTCATGCAGCATATCTGCCAATGAATTATGGAAGGGATTCCCTCTGTGGAATAGATCTGGAATACTAAAAATGTCCACACCATTCTTGGAACTGAAATGTCTCTGCTGAGCTATGATGTGGAATGCATGGAATTCACAGTCCTGGCTTCTTGAGGAGTGATGGCTGTTTCCCATTTCAAAAGCCCAGCTGCAAATAGTGCTGCACTGCACTGGGCACCCCCTTGCTCTCAGTGGCTTTGGGGTGGCTGGATAGCCTTGTTCCAGAGGTGGAAATGTGCACCAAGTCATTCACACACCTCATCTGCACACATACCCTATTTCTTCTCTCATTTCTTCTACACTGAGTTCAATTGATAGGAGGTCACTTACAGTAATTAGGATTTTTGCCTTCTTACCTAACGGTTTTGAGTTTCCCTGCATAATTACATTATGCATAATTACATTAATAATTCTGTCAAAACACAAATTGGAGGCTGGGGGGTGAGCTGAAGTCTTTGGAAAAATTGCAAAAGGAAAATCCAGCGTTTCTGGTAACATCTGTTTTGTTAATATATTTTATCTGCCGACTGCTCTTAGGTGGAAAAAAGTATCTAAGTGTTAGCAGGCAGGAAATGAGAGTAATACAAAATCAGCAAATGAAAGTTGGTTTATTCCCAATGTAAATAGTGAAATAATCAAAAAGCCAGGTTGCAACCAGTCCAAGTAGTGGTTTACCAAATATATTTCCCTTTATATTTTAGTACTTAGAAGGAAAAGAGGGATTATGTCCCAATGTGAACTGAATGCCTGCCCATGTTTCCCTTTCCCACTATTAAATATTTTTATATTCTGAACTTTGCATTCAAAATCCTATTTTCAAAACAGAATTTGAGAGCCAAATGTAAATGGTCTGGAATTCTGCTTTATAGCAAGATTTTTATGATTTATTATATTGCTCTCAGTTGAACTGTACTAAGCAAAAGGAAATTGGTATTTTATTAGAAATGAATAAGCCTTTATGAAAAACTGTATCCAATTCATTATTTTTACCCTGAGTAATAAGATGCACAAAAGCTCTAAATCATAATGCTTACATGAAACCAATACATGCAGTTTACTCTGCACTTTGAAGGAGAGATCTGGTTGCTAGAGTAGTTGTCTTGGCTTTTTTAAAGTTGGCAGAATATCCCGCTGTTCTTAAGAATGTTTCATTGATATTTTTGATGCAACTTGATTGTGTACTTTATCACATAAGGTTCTGTCCACTCAGAGGTACAGCCCTACAAAGCAAACAGACCTGTTGTAGATTTAATTCTGAAAATCACAAGAAAATTACTGCAGCCTTTTATCTAGTGTGTTCCTTAAAGCTCTCCTTCCAACAGGGCACATAGTTATGGGCTTTTGCAGTTTTTTGGTGTAAACATGCTTCTAAATTTGAGGGGAAAACTGAAGTAAAATCCTTAAAGCATAAGTTAGATTCTGAAGAAAATAACATTTCTAGCATTCAAGTCTGATGACTGATCCACAGGGCTAGAAGTTGATAGCAGCTTCTGAACATTTCAGATCAAAATTAATATATGCTAGTTTTCTTAACATTTTTGTCTTAGTCAAAGTTGACCTTGCTTCTCCCTGCATTTTTGCCCTTGTTTGGTGTTCAAAGTCGAGCACATGCATGTTTATGTAGACACTCTGTTAAGGGAGAGGTTCTAATCTAGGCAAAATAAGATCAAGTTTGCTTTCCTGCTGTTTGCAGTAGGTGCTGCTGAGCCCCACACAATTTATTGCCTGGCCTTAGGAGAACAATGCCTTCCTGGGAGATTATGTGCTCTACTGCACAGACTAGTTGTGACTGTAAAGGAAAGTTTTTCACTGCTGTGATCTTGGTTTTCACTTTTTTCAATAGTAATAATAATGATAGTGAGGTTCTGGAGGTCACTGGGAGATCAGGTTTATGTTGTCTGCTGTCTTTCTTCCAGTTTCGTGCTTTAGCCCCGATGTATTACCGAGGGTCAGCAGCAGCCATTATAGTGTATGACATCACAAAAGAGGTAAGAAACTGATCTTGACCCAGCATTACAATTTCTAGGGTTTTTAATTTGTGTCATGGGCCAGTTCTGACTCTTAATTTCTTAATTCCTTCTGTCTTCTTTTCTTTTTTTTTTCCACATTAGGAAACTTTCTCAACGTTAAAGAACTGGGTTAAAGAGCTTCGCCAGCATGGACCTCCCAACATTGTTGTAGCTATTGCAGGAAATAAGTGTGATCTTAATGACGTCAGGTAAATAACTTCTGTCAGTTTTGAGGGTTTTCCTTAAGCCCTAGCATTAAATATTTTAAGATTTTAGAGTAGCTAAAAGGTACAGAACAATTTAAGCTGTCCTGCTCTAGTGTTATAGTTTCACAAGGGCTTTGAGCTGTTTCTGCTGTCAGAGGACATGGGGTTTGAGCTGTTTCTGCTGTCAGAAGATGTGGTTAGTCTGCCCTTGGATGGTCTCACCCACTTCCTTCCCTGTGCTGGTGTGAGTATACGTGTGATTGGGCAGTAAATTGGGCTGTAAAATGGATCCAGATTAAAACTAACCCTTAAAAAAAACCGATCCAAGTATATTTATCTTTCTCACACCATGAACACTTGCTGGCATAACGGTGTGGGGATAGCTGGGTTAGGAATGAGCAGTTTACAGGGAGACAGGATTACCTTTTCTGGTGGCAGTGCCAAGTTACACAAACCTAAACTGCCTGTGAAACTATAGTGTAATAGAAGCTGTTTACCTCACTTTACAAGAAGTGCCCCTGTCAGTCTGTAGCACCTAATTTTGTTAGGAAAAACACCAAGCCTGTTGGAAAGCATTGTGTAGGTTTTTCTAACTTGCTTGTTCAGGTGCCTTCCTTCCCTGCTTAAATATTGGGGTGGAATTGGCTGTGGCCAAAATAGTTGCAGGGAGCGGGAAAAGCTCTTGAGAAACTTTATGAACAGCCAAACTTTCAGGAAGGCATGTACTAAAAACAAAAGAAGGCCTTTTTTATTGATGTCCTGGTTAAATAAGCCAAAATTCAGAAAGAAGGTGTGTGTAAACTTCTTGGGTTTAGGTTTTGCTGGAAAAGGCACCGCAGCTGGTGTCTCAAAGGAGACAGCTGGTTATATGTTTAAAGAACCACTACAAAGGTGGCTCTGAGTATGGTTTTACAAATTGTTAATATCTAGAAGTTATCTAGTGAGCTCTAATAACTTTCATTAGAAGTAGCATGCCTTTTGAAGGAAATAGAGTGTAAAATTATTTAGAACAGAACTCACATCTCACATGCTCAGCTGGCATCATAAGTGTAAACAGTGCTCTTCAAGCTAATGAAGAAGATTCCTTGCTCTTTAGTCAGAGGCAATATTTGAGTCACTGCTCAAAGTCCATGCTCTTGTTATCCTAAAGTCCCTCATTACAGAAAGTAGCCTGTGAGTTGTAGAGATTGTATGTGAAGTGATACAGCATAAAGTCCAGACCTCCCTACAGCTACTGGGGTTTGTATTTTTCATTTTGTTTAAGGAAAGATACAAAATCATCAACTTGCCTAGTTTGGGGTGCAGAATAACTTGTACACCTCTGTGTGCTCATTATAAAAATATTCCTTTTTTATAGCTACATATTCATGCAAAGTAAATGCTGTGCTGATGATTTGTGCAGTATTGGGAGATACTTTGGTTTTGTAAACAGTCGTAAGAAATGCACAGCATGATTGGAAATAATGCTTTAGGATCTTCTTAGGACATATAAAGCTGGTGGGGTGAATAGCACACCAGAAGGATTGATTGCAGACCTAAGCTTAGAGCACTCCAGACAAAATCACTGCAGTGTTGCCAGATGGATTAAGGCCTTGGGTAGTTCATGGCTGTGCTCATACCTCAAGGCAGGGAGACAGCACAGAGTAAAGAGTGAGCATCAGCTTCAGCATGAGGGAGCACTGTGATGCTAAGCAGGTAAAATATTCATTATAGGAGACACTTAAAAACTTTATCTGTCCCTTAAGGTTTTTAGTAATGGGGTTCTTTTGCATTCATGAATTTTTCTTTGTTTTGTTTTGTTTTGTTTTTTTCCCAGAGAAGTCATGGAAAAAGATGCTAAAGACTATGCAGATTCCATTCATGCAATATTTGTAGAGACAAGTGCGAAAAACGCAATAAACATTAATGAACTCTTTATAGAAATTAGTAAGTATTTAAGCAGTTCTTTCTAACAGTATTTAAACAGTACTTTCTTCTGAAAAAAACCTGAGTACAAATTTGATTTCTGTATTACTTTTTGTGCTGTTTGGATGAAAATTTACAGACTTTATACTAAATTCATTACAATCTGACATGACTACAAACTGCAAAATGAGTTGCATGAATTTCTGGTCACCTAATGACCTCTAAATATTCCTTCTAGAGGTTTTCAGCATACTGTGATGCTGCTGGATAAATAGCAGGCCGGGTACTCATGTCAGAAGTCAGTGTCATGTTACCATGTCTGTTATTGAATGCTCCAATTAGTACTTCCAAGGTTATGGAAGAGGAAGGAATGGCATGAGGGTGATCCAGACTTTATACATCTGAGAAAAGGAATTAAGTTCTCACTCTTAGTGCTTGTACTTAGGCTAAAAAAGTGTATTTTTAAAAATACAAAAATTCATAAATGCCGGATTACTGCATGGGGAATAGCAACTACTGCATGTAGATTTTCCTCAAGTATGTTTGTAGTACCTTGGGGGTTTTTTATATTAAATTGCAAATCTTTTCTGTCCCATTTATGGTGAGGACAACAATGACACTTTTTATATGTGGGAATAAAAAGCAGACAGTATTCCAAAGCGAATTCTATGCAATGTTATTTGGAGGATATGTGTCAAGTAGCAGCACCAATGTGCAGGTGTGTCAGCCTGTTTGTGAAAAGAGGACTAACTACAGAAACATCAGACTCAAGAAAAAAAATAGGGTCTATAGAAGTAGTTGAATATATCAAAGCTGATGTAAAAAGTATGTGCTGTAGATTAGCTTCCTGATTTATTGACTTAATAGTTGCTCTCTAAAATCGATCTTGAATAAATTAGGGGGGGAAAAAAATCATAAATCTTCCTCAGAAGAGAATGCTCAACCAGGAACAGTCCATTTTAAAGGCTGATGAGATGAGGAAAGCAGCTCTCTCTACAAGCACTCCTTTGTTAAGCCCGATGCAGGTAATCTGTGGAAATCCAGGTCAAGATGGTTGTTCTCAAGCTATTCCAGATGGTATTGCATCCTGCAAAGTATTCTCCAAGTGCTTTTACAGCTTAGCTGTCCAGGTCTAGATGAATCTGAAGTGTAACTGCTGCTAAATTGACTTCACACTGCCTCTGCTGTCCTTTTGTGCGGCCGTCCCTCTTACAGACATAACACAGACTGTTGCTGCCATCCTGCTGGGCAGGAATGTCATCCCTAGTGACCTGTAGCTAATTGAAGGCACATTTTTGTATACAGAGCATACACCGGATGCTTAGAATTAGTTTCAAGTATAACATTTCCTATCTATTTCTTTTTCCTGCCTCCTTGTAGGTCGCAGAATTCCATCCACTGACACCAACCCCGCGTCCAGTGGGAAGGGCTTCAAACTTCGACGACAGCCATCGGTGACAAAGCGCAGCTGCTGTTGACTGACCCCTTAGAAAGTCAAACTTTATACAGTAGGTGGTCTTGGAAGTTAATAGTTCACGTTGGGTTTGTATTATCAGTCTTAGATCTTTATCTGCTGGTGTTCATACACCCGAGGTCCCCACAAAGGGACCGGCTCATCTGACACCTGTGCGCGCGCAGAAAAGACTGCGGTGGTCAGGGCAGCCTGCTGGCTTCCACGGCGTGCAGTGTCTCTTGCTTTCAAAGGGAATCCATCATCACTTCTTTGGCCTTGCTTGGTTGGAAGGTGACTACGTGGATGGTAGAACTGAAATGTTTTCGTAGTTTTGTAATCAAGGTTTTGGGAGGTTTTTTTGTAAAAAGGGAAATGAGCACTTTTGTGGGAGTTTGGGTTAGGAGGAGTCTGGAAGTTAGATGTCATTTCTTCCTTTTCTTCAGTGAGCCTTGTTTTAAATTTTGGTGTAGCTAATCCAAAGTACGATGGGACATTTGATGTGAGATGGCTACAGAATAAGCAACTGAAGACAAATAGTAGGCAAATCAGTCCATCCAGTCCCCAAATCCCATTTGCACTTTTTATTTAAGGATGATCTGCACTGGGGGTGGGGACACAAGCAACAGATCTTAAACCACAGACAATCTTCTTTTTCATGCTGACTGTAATCACTTTAAGGCAAACTGGTATGCTTATAGGCATCTTTTTGTTGTTCCAAGTTTTTTTAATATTAAGATGTTGGTTGAAGAAAATTACTCGTAGATCTGACTAAATGAAGTGGTTACTGACTAAACAAAGATGCTGTAAACAGATGCTGCCAGTGGTTCTGGTAAGACCTACAAGGTTTTGGGGAAAGCTTTTAATTGCTTGGCATGTGTAAAGTGTTCATATTATATTTATGAGACCAGTGTTTAAAGTGTTATAAATTATGTAAAAACAGTAAAAATAATACAATCTTTCTACACTCCTTCCATTCCACACCTAGGGATAAACTCTTGAGGAATCTCCATCAGGGGTTTTTTTCCTGCATTTTAGGTATTGTCACTGTGAGTTCATCCAGAGGCAGATGAAATTCTTTCTCTTTCAATGACATTTGAAAGGGCCAATAGAATATCCTGTTGGGGCAGCATGAGGCCTGTCTGTTGAACAAGCTTTCATCTGGGGTGCACCCAGTCTTTCCTATTTTAGGCACAAAAATACACATAGGAAGTAACCTTAAGACGTGGTAATGTAGATCATTACCTCTTGGTTCCTGGGTTTTTTCATCTGTGAGGGTTTTTAGCAAAGCAGTGTTTAGCTTATTCTGTATGGGTTTTAGTAGGCTTTCAATTAAACTATAGGTTGACCACACCTGTTTGTGCTATTTTATTTATTTTTACTTTATGTTTCTTATCAGCACTAGTGAGAAACTTTTATACTTTTGAAGAAAAAGAGCTTAATAGACTTGAGTATCTACTAAAATATGCTGGTTAGCTTAGTATCCAACTGAGTTCATGATGATGCTTATTCTTTTTTTAATCTGGTTTTCGATCATCTCAAGTATTTTCTCTGAAGGAAATGTAGGAAAATTTGTAAGAAATGAAAGGACTTGTACTTCAGATTCATTTGAGTTACTGAAAATTCTTGGAGAGCTGGAGCAGAACAGGCAAACTGGTACATTGAGGTTTTTGGACAGGTCAGTGAGTTTAATGATATTTGGTGACTACATTTTTGTCATGCCTTTTCCTTACCCTGCCTGCATTGCCAATTCTGCCTTCTTTGCCATAGTTCCACAGGCTCCATGCTTCTAGAGAGCCCAAGAAATCCAACTTCATGGGTATACACCCTACTCTTTCTGCAGTTCTGATCTTGAATTGCTGCAGGTAAAGTGTAACAGCCAGTGTTCCAGATTGTCCAAACTGCCAGCCCTGGAGTGAGGCTGATTCTTCATACTTGCCTATATAAAAAGACAGACAGTTGATGTAAGTTCTTCTGAGTCCAGATAAGTGTTTATTGATCACTGGCCCTGCTGAACGCTGGAATGCAATCTTCCCTGCATGAGATGCATAAACCCATTGTTTCATTTTTGGTGGAGAAAAGTGGTTTCTTTTGTATTATTAATTTGTTAGGTCAGTTGCTTTGATCTTGCACTAGGCTTGCTGGAATTGATTCTGTTTTGTCCTAACAAGCTTCTCTATTTGGAGATACATTGGTATTGGAGTGTTTGGAGTGCAGATTATCAACCAT
This sequence comes from Urocynchramus pylzowi, assembly GCA_013397555.1. Lineage (NCBI taxonomy): Eukaryota > Metazoa > Chordata > Aves > Passeriformes > Fringillidae > Urocynchramus > Urocynchramus pylzowi. The sequence continues at coordinate 320,065 of VZRH01002494.1, forward strand.
TCCAGCTAAATTTTTAATAACTTTTTTCCTGGTAAGAAGTTGTTTAAAAAGCTCAGGATTAAAGTTTTATTCCACCATGTCTTTCTGTCTAATGAGTGGAGCTCATCAGAGAGACTCAACTTGCAGATACTGTCAAAGGGGATTACACAATCTCAGAATGGTTCAGGTTGAAAGGGACCACAGTGAGTCATCGGGTTCAATCTCCCTGCCCAAGCAGGGTCATCCCAGAGCACATTGCACAGATTAGTTTCTGCAGAACATGTTTGAAAGGGCAAAGTGTCATGTATGTAAAAATGTAACAAGGTGTATGTTATATCATTGATCCAGAGCATTTTTCACTGAAAAAATATGACTGTTGCAACTTCTAAATACCACCAGTTCCTTCTCGAGAAAGTTGCAGAATTGAACAAAAATAACATTTGATAAATATTTCATTCTTAAGCTTTGGAGCAACCTGAATGTGCTTTCCAGGTTTTGGAAGGTGTCTTCATCTGACCCTCTGTTGAAACAGTCACTTAGCTGACTTGCCAGGTTCTCAATCTGTGCTGCAGTTAGTTTTGTAGGATATTTTACATACATGCTGAAAACTGTTACATCAAGTACCCAAGTAGGTGAAATCTGGAAGCTGACCTTTAGTAGCATTTAGTAATCATACTACTGAAAGTTGTTATAGGTGCTTTGAAAAGTTCTAAGACAATTCTAACAACTTTTGCTGTTACCATGAAGGTAAAGGCTTTGTTTTATGTCCAACAAATCACTGCACTCCAGATCCCTACTGACATCAGTGAGACCCTTCCTTTAAGTGCTGCAGGATCAGACAGTTAATGGTTTCAAGGGATGTTTTATGCAGACTGGAGTCTTTGATGTGTTGCTTTACATTTAATGCTACCAGCCTGCTCAAGAAGGATTATTTACTTGCTTGGGAAGAGAGTAAGAGGAGAGGAGACAGGACCTACTTATTGATTTGGAAGTCTAATCCTTTAACCTGGTTGAGGGAGAACTACAATCTTGGTTAAAGCTTCATTGTAATTATCAAAAAGTAATTCACAATGAAAACTTTGAATGGTTTAAAAGTTGGCCTCAGCAAGATTTTTTTGTTACAGTGTTAAGGTTAAATAATTCCTTCACATTAGTGTTTAGTTCCAGTATAACACGTTGCTAGTTGGAAAAGGAAGCTTTAGCAGTGATGTTTGAATTACTTGCTTGTGAAACAGTCTTTAGTGTGTGTTAAGGATGGTGTAGGCTATTTGTGGTGAGCTGTGTCAGCAATCTGCACAGGAATGGATGATTTACAGGACAGAAGCTGTCAGAACAGTGGAGCTGCTCACCCTGGAGTGAACCTCACTCAGCAGCAATAGCCACAGACAAGCAGGGCAAAATCATCTCCAACACGAGGAGAACCTGCATAATTCACTGGCTTGAACTTCTACACTGCCTGCTTATTTTGTGAAAAGGCTTCACATATCTCTCCTGAATACTTACAGCCTCTAAAAATGTCCTTTTGGTTCATAGTTGAGAGAAAAGAACAAACTGTCTTAACTTTTCTAGCAGGGAGTCATTGTACAGCCACCTGAGATGGTTTGTATATCACAAATCAGTTGCTCGAAGCAGGAGAATTGTATACTTGGAATTAAGTCTCTAAAAATCTGCAAAAAATTCCCTATAGAAAACTGTTGGTGTTGGATGTTCAGATCCAATCTCTGGTAATAGATCCCAGCCTAGTGATGGTAGGTGACAGAAGATTTACAGAACTATGATGATGGTGTGAATTACCAATGTAAGATGGAGATACAGGTTCTAGTATTAAAATAGTCATGTTAGCTTTCCTTTGAGTCATATGGCTCCAGCTTGTCAAAAGGAATATGCTTGAAAATATATATTTATATATCATACAAAAATTCAGCTGCCAAAACGTAATTCCCTAAAATTATTTTAGGTGTTCTGACACTAATGTTTGTTTCTGAAAAATCCTTTCTGATATTCTGGAGGTCTCAAAAGTCTGAATGCAAACCACTTCTTGCTCAGCTACAGTCAGAAATGCATGACTTGGAGAAAATTGAACAAGCATTGCCAGACTTTATCCCTAAAGTGTCACAGATAACAAATCTTTCAAAGGATATAAGAGTATCCTAAAATCCAAGAATACTGATGAGCTTAGCCTCTGACATGTCAAAATGTTCCTAGGGTCAGCTTTTTCCTCCTTCCCCCACTCCATTTCCTCCCATCCCACCCAACCCTGAATTTTTAACATAGTGTTGTCAGAGTGTACATGCTATAAAGAGCTATTCAGAAATACTTAGAAAAGTTCTAAGGGCTGAGAGTTTTTATTTTACACGAAGAATTGAGGCACTAGGATGAGTTTTCTCAGTGTAGAATAAAGACTTCTTAGAAGAAACAATTTTGCTGTTCCTGTTATATCAACCTGCAAATTGATGTTCCTAAATTTTTGCTTAAACACTAACTATAAATTTTATTTAAGGAACTAATTACCTTTGTAAAGATTTTCTTTTAAGAAGGTTGGGGTTTGCTTTGCTTGGCTTTTGTTGATGTTTTCACATAGGTATTATTGAACAAACCAACTTTTTCAAATGTTGAAGGCCACAGACCACTCTTCTGTCATGCTCTTCATCACTGTGGGTATGATACTCCATCCAGTTGTTGCACTTGAATATTCTGTAACTCTGGCACCTTGATAGATTCACTGCTACTATCTTGCCTCACTTTTACTCATGTTACAGTATGTATTTCCTATTAAATCCATGTTTTCTTGGCAATTTGTTCTTTGTTTCCTTATGGGATTTAGACAAGGATAGGTGGTGAGTGTCGCTTTTGCCACAAAGTTCTAGAAGTATCTGTAACAGCAGCAAATATTTGTAAGCAAAAGGGCAATTCATTAGCACAGCCTTATGGAACTGTTACAGCAGCTGAGACCTGTGCCATGACTGAATTTATCACATAATGAAGGCTAAAAGCACATTCACCTGGAGGAGCAAGTTACTGTAAGCCTCTAGTTCACTCTTCTGTATTTTACCTTTCTTTTTTGTACTTCCTCTTTTTGAAATTGTGCATCCAACACTGACATTGTGATGGTGAGGTAATTGATTTAAGGCACAGAAATGGATTGCATTTCTGCAGCTAAGATGCTTAAGACTTCCTGGCAATCTTCCCACTTATACCCCCCACAGTGAGGACAATGAAGAAAAAAAAGGTTTTTTTCTGAATGAGAAACTGCATTTGTGTGTTCAGGACACAAAAATAACCTGATATGCATAGAGCTCTTGCAGTGTAGTAAATGTTTGCCTGTGAAGTGTGTAAAGGTTAACCTTTGTATCAGCAATTCTTGTCACTCATAACAACATTCTGCCTTTTCATTCTAGGATGGGTTAACCTGTTACAAGGGTTGAAAGGTCTGTGCCTTCTTACTATATTATCTCTTACTAAAACAAACTTAAGCCGCTCAAAGTTACAGAGCATTTGCAGCACTGTAAACTGCACAAATTTCCACCCATTGCTTCACTGCATGAAGTGTAGTCAGATTACTAGTGATGAAATATTGTAGTGATGAATTCCCAAGCTTATGAATGTTTTGAGACTTTTTTTAGTCTTCTCTTGGGCTGGTCCTGAGAGCGTGTACAGGTTTGTCTGTATTGTTGGTTTGCAGATGCTAATGAGGAAAACCAGGCTTTTGTTCTCTCCTTTTTGTTTGAGTTGTTACACTCCCATATAGTGCATAGAATGCAAATAAAGAAATGTTGATTTGACATAATGTAAACAGCCTTTTCAGCCTAAGCATTCATAATAAACTTTTATAGTGTAATAACATGCTAAATCACTACCAGTCTGATGTATTGTGCAAAAAAAAAAAAAAAAAAAGGTGTAAACATTTTATTAATAAAAAGCTTTGTTTATAAATATGCTGGCTTGTTTATAAATGCTTCCAAAATCCTCCACATCTTAAAAAACAGTCTCTATAGCAATATAATTATAGAATAGGAATGTAAGCAATAGCTTACGTGTACAAATGACTGGAATAGCTGTTTTCCAGAAGTCCTGACTACTGGTGTTCAGAAACTGGAGCTTTTCCCTGGTCTGTGTACACACACACAAAGGCAGAAGATCCTGTGCAAAGAAGGGATGGGGGGAAGCAGCAGAGAGAATGCAGCTTTTGTGTAACGCTTCCTTTCTTTGCAGCACCATGCCTGAGAAACTGCAGGCCACACACAGGCTTGTCAAGCAGGGCAAGGCCTGACAAATTCTATCAAGGACAATTATTTAATATATTTTTTTACCTTAGACTGCATGAAGTGCACAGTTCTCCACTGCTTAGGCCAGGTTTCTGTCAATCAAAACTGTAAAGTGCTTTTAATATCTGCATAGTGTTGTGAGCCTGTTGTGCTGGGAAGGGATCCTCTCTTCTTTGTTAATACAGCCAGCTGGTTGGTAGCTTGCTTTTTTTAAACCAATGCTCTGTTGCTTATGTAGTCCTCAAAAATATGGATTTGGCTGCAGTTCACTCACTTGTCTTACATGATGCTTAAAAGATGTGGTTTGGTTGCTTCAATCTGGGATGCACATCTAACCTGTTGAGTTAATAGCAGCCTTCAAAAGCTAAATAAACAAAAGTCCTGTTTCTGAACTGCTGTTTCACATGAAAAGGTTGGGTACAAGTTTTTATTAAGCAAGTGGCTGCAGTTCCTATGCTGGAAACACATACCATGTCATCTTTTGTTTAACAGAGACCTGGAATAATGTAAATTTCTTGTTACCTGCAATTTTGAAGTTGTGCTCTTAGATGTGAACAAACTGTTTTTGAATAGTGTCAGATGGGTTTGTCTAAGATGGCATGAATGTGCATCAGGGAGAGCATAAGGGTAGGCACAAGGAATATGCTGGAATAGAGAGGAAAAAAAACATTTGCATATGTTTGCATGGGGAATCTGAGAACTAAATGCAAACCACCTGGTTTGCATACACACAGTGAGAACGTTTCACTTGAATCAAGTCTTTCATAGCTTCTAAGGTAGATTTTTTTGCAACCAATAAACTTGTTCTTTAAAATTGTTTCAGTACAAAGTTTTCAGGTGCTGTCCAGCATTTCCCTGCAGTGTTCATCCCAATTTTCTCCTGTTAATAAAAAACCCACGTGGGCAAAAAGTTACCTTTTAGTCTTGTGGCTGAACTGTTCCCATGAGATCTGTCTGTGGAACAGGGAAGGGGTATTGCAGGTGGCCTTCATGCACACCCAGTTCAGTGAATCTGACCTGCACAACATTAAATGTACACACATTATTTGCATGCAACAAAAACCTGACAACCTACATTCATTAGACTTCATAAATTTTCAACTTGAACAATGCTGTGCTTTGTAAAACCTTCAGCCTGGGTGAAAATGTGGGCAAGGCCTTCAAATACAAACAGGTAAGTTCAGAGCTGCCAATTAGGGCAAGGTGATACATCTTGGCAAATCCTTTAAGAGGTGGATCATAACGCTTCAGGGGCTTCTTTGTACTTCTTTCAGGAAAAGTAGAACTCGGAAAGGTCTGGGCAGCAACACTTAATAGTTGTTTACTTTAGGGTTTTTATTATGCATGACTGTATGCTGTGTAAAGCTTTCTCTCTTACTCCTTGCCATTAGTTTGCAATTAACTTACCTATATATATAAAGCTTGTCTTTTCTACTAATTACTGGTCCAAGAATGCCTGGCTTACAAAGAGAATCTGTTTATAAAATAAAACTTAAGAGACTAGGTAAAAGAAGGTAACCTTCCCACAGTACCAGCCAAGAAAGCTGCAAAGTGTGAACTCAATTCTCTCCTGACTTGAGATCTAAAATGTTATGATATAACCTGTAGTTTAGGCTAAAAATTACACCCCCAGACCAAGGAGCAAAAATAATAAGACCATCCAAATCTAGTTTCCTGGAAAAGAAAATGCACTCCTTTATGATCTTATGTGCCCATTCTTTCCCCAAAAGAGAAGGAATTTAAGGAATAAGAGCAGTATTTGAGTGTATTGCCCTGCAGTGCTGAGGTTTAAAAAAATCAGTCCCATTGTCCTGCCTGGAAGGAATTGGCAGGTTTCACTTGTATCATGCAAAAATAAGAGTTTTTTACTAAATACAGGTATGGGTTTGGTTGGTTTTGGCATGGAATGAAAGACAAATAAAAACAAAAAAGATTAATAGGGTGGGAGGTGGTAGAGTACATGAGCAGAAGAACTGGGATTGTGGTGGACAGGAGCAGCTGAAGGTGTGGTATAAACACTGCAGAGGTGCTCAGAGCAGTGAATGCCACTGTCCTGCTCAAGGGTGTTAATTTTAACATACACATCACTCATTGGACATTGCTTATTATGCCAGAAAGGAGAACAACATTCTTGTTGTAATTCTAGATCTTTTTAGCTACCTTATTCATTTTTGGTATTTATTAAGTCAAGTAACATGATACAAAGAATTTGTGTGAGGGAAAGGTGTACTGCATCATGTAGATTATACTGGTGTGAGAAATTAATTTTCTTTGTAAGCTTTTTATTTCCTCCTGAAGTCATGTATGTAAAAAGTCCGGTATGTATAAAGTCCAATGAATACTTTTTAGTGTACACAAATTACCATTTTTTAAGACCAGCATATTTCTGCTGTTAAGAGGGGCATCCCAAACTCCTGCCTCTGACAGGTTACAGGAATGCTTTATAAATTCTTAGGAACTTTTCAAATGTTTAAAACAACCCGAGGAGAGAGAGGAGCGAAAAGCATAGTGATTCTGTAATTACAGTGGCCTAGGGCTATCAATAAAGCTGCACTTTATAGTAAACCATGCTGTAAATTGTAAAAAAAATGTTTTAAAACATCGGAGTAAAAACCAACCAGCCAAAACTAAACACAAACAAATTCCCAAAACACAACCACCACAAACCACCCCAAAACAAACATAAAAACCCCAACGAGTAACTCAAAACTTTGGTTAAGGAAGGGAGGATGTCTTAAAATCTGAGGTGACCTAAAGTTCTGGTTTTATTCATTAAAAAGCGGGTATTGCCTGCAGCTCGATGCCGGTTCCCAGGGTTGCCCTGGCGCTGTAACGCCGTGCCCCGAGCCCTGCGGCCCCGGGAGCTCCTCCTTTTCCCGGGAGCGCTTCCCTGCCCTTCCCCGAGCCTGGCCGGAGCTCCCGGCGGCGCTGGAAGCCGGGCAGGGGCGGCGAGGGCCCGAGGGCTTCTCCTGCAGCCCTGAGGCCACACGGAGTAGAGGCCTAAAATAACACGCTGCTTCTGGATAACAAGGCGTTTATTACAAACCGCGCTTTCCAGCGACGATTAAACGTTATTTATTAGCCCTCTTTGTTCCCGAAACGCTCCGGGAAGGCACCTCCGGCCACAGGAGCGCCCGAGGAGCGGCGGCGCGGAGCCTCCCCCCGCGGCCCCTCACGGCGGGGCCGGGCTCACGTCAGCCGCCGCCGCAGCCTCTCCGCGGGCCCCTCCGTGCTGCATCATC